>JAJTUV010003078.1:0-166138 GCA_021653895.1 Mastomys natalensis | reverse complement strand
AAAGTTGAGGGTCAGCATTGTCCATCATGAGGCTGTGTGTGGCTTGAGTTCTCTGGCCCATCCTACATTCTTCTACTTCCATGGGACTCGGGGGGTTGGGGGATGGGTGGTGTTCCAGAGCTTTCCTTATTTTTAGGACTATGTTTCTAGTCAACATAGTCCCAACCATTTGACTATACTGGCTGTCCAGAAAGCTCCGGGGTTCCTTCAGTTCTCCACCTCCTGAGTGCTGGCATCATAGGCAATGTGCCAACGTGACCAGCCTTTATGAGGATGTTGGAGACTCAAACTCATCCTCATGATTGCACAGTGAACTTATCTACTGAGTCGCCTCCAACCCCTTAACAAACATATTGCACATTAAACTCCATCTCAGAGACTTTTCTGAAAAAGCAAGACTGTAATAATTAGCTTTGTGAGAATGTCCCAAAGGCTCTTCTGAGAAAGTCTGTGGAGTTTCAACGGCCTCTGCGTGTGCACAAGCATACACATGTGCTAAGTTTGTTTGACTGGCCTGCAAGTGAGCACCTGACACAAGACAGGCAAATAAGAAATTATCTCTGGTGATATTGACCTTGAGAATCATAAAGAGTAAGTCATTACCCCTGTCTGGTGCAAGGAGACCACACTCTTAAGGTTGGAGCGTAGAGAAGAGTAGCACGCCAGGGAGAGTGGCACACACCTTTGATCCTAGCACTCAAGAGGCAGAGGCCACCGAATCTCTGTGAGCTCAAGACCAGTGAGATCTGCAGGTCTACATAGAGAGTTCCAGGACAGCCAGTGCTAAACAGAGAGATCCTCGCTCTCTCTCAAAAAGAAGATGAGGACAACGATGGTGACTACTATGAAGAAAGAACAGAAAAGCCTGACAAGGCCTTCTAGGAGCACATTCAAGTTTTGTCCAGCACCTGGGAATGTGGCCTTCCAAAAGAGTTTGATGTTAATCATTAATCATTCTGTTGTGTCCACACAGAGCAATGGACCATGCTGTACCAGCTTGTGAGGACTGTTTTGCACAAACACCAAGACTGATAATGTGCCCGTAAGGGGAAGCGGCTATACAGCCGGGTTCTTCAAGGATACATCAAAGGGGCAAGACTGGCCATCTTCTAGACTATATGGCCAAGGGACAGCTGGCACACCTGCTCCCTGAAGCCTGTGTTCTACCTTCAAAATGAGGATCTGTTTGTCCTCTTCATACTCTTCAGTGAACCCAGACTCTCTCTTTGATCTTAGAGAAGCAAAGCAGAACAATCGACAATCTGAAGATAAGAAGACGTCTGCTTTGGCAATCATTTTCTCCCTTAGTGCTGAGCTCAAAGCTTGCCCAAGCCTGCCACAATTGTCTTGATTACTCATATCTGTGCTATTTGCAGGTGAGATTTAAATTTGGGGTCTCTTCGAAGCTCTTTGCATTTGCTCAAGGTATCCTTGAGACATTGCTCGTCTGTTCTGAGATTGGCATTAGGGAGTTTGATGTGCTGCAAAACCAAGACACAGAAAATGGTGTTCATCAACCCATTCTAGTGATGGGCCCTCAACCAGTATCCCCAAACCAGCTCCAAGACATGAGCTGCTTACCCTTCCTTCCATTAACATGGGAGTGTGACCTGCAAACTCTTTATCACTCAGAATAAATGGCTCTAAGTATAAAATCCAGTATTTGTCAGTAAAGAAGACCAAAGTCTTGTCATTTGTAGGAAAATGGATGGAAGTGGAAGGTATCATGCTAAGGGAAATAAGCTGGGCACAGAAAGATAAATGTCATGTGCTTCCTCTTAGATACAGAACTCTAAAACAAAGAATGAAACAGGGAACTATAATATTAAAGATGATTGGGGAACTTGGGATTGGGGGCTGTGGAGTCAGATTATGTGATACCTACAAGTGTCAGATTGTCAGAGGGACCCACTGACATACGATTCGTATGTTTGCTTGGTTGGTTTGAGACAAGGTTTCCCTATGAAGCCCTGGCTGTCCTGGAACTTGCTCCGTAGAGCAGGCTGGCCTTGAACTCAGAGATACACTTGACTCTATATCCTGATGGAGTACTGGGATTAAAGGTGTGGGGCATCATGCCCTGCTATAACTCTAGAAACATTTGCTAACTGAAAAATAGTCCTTGAAATAAAGGCATTTCCACCCTTTACGACCATTTGTTCACTTCTGTTTCTCATTTGAAAATCTCTTACTATAAACAGAGGAATGGTCCTGTGCCATTTTGTAAAAAGTAGAGGGATTTGTCCAAAGATGCACATTAGTGTCTAGATGCAGGCAAGCCTAAGAACCTGGGATAAACTTAGCCATTCTAAGGTATGTCATCACAGAACTAGAGAGATGGCTCAGGTGGTAAGAACATATACTGCTCTTCATGTGAATCCAAGTTCAATTCCCAGCACC
Organism: Mastomys natalensis; assembly: GCA_021653895.1. Taxonomy (NCBI): domain Eukaryota; kingdom Metazoa; phylum Chordata; class Mammalia; order Rodentia; family Muridae; genus Mastomys; species Mastomys natalensis. Next base: position 163,738 of record JAJTUV010003078.1, on the reverse strand, counting down.
CACATCTTGGTTTCCATCACCCATGATGGTTCACTAGCCCTAGCTCCAAAAGATCAGATGCCTCTGACATCTGCATTCATATGTACACACGCACTCACGCATATGCACGCACGTACAGATCACCACATGGGCCTTCATTCTGAATTCTGACCTAGGAGGCAGTATGATGGGAATTCTTTTTTTTTTTTTTTTTTTTTTTTTTTGGTTTTTCGAGACAGGGTTTCTCTGTATAGCCCTGAATGTCCTGGAACTCACTCTGTAGACCAGGCTGGTCTCGAACTCAGAGATCCACCTGCCTCTGCCTCGCAAGTGCTGGGATTAAAGGCATGCGCCACCACTGCCTGGCGGGAATTCTTTTAAAATTGTTTTTGGAACTAACAAGAGAGTAAAAGAAGCTGCCACACAGCCTGCCAAACAACCTGAGTTCAATCCTTGGACCCCATTGTGGACTAAGCAAACCAACTCCCGCAAATTGTCCTCTGACTGGCACACACTCACTATGACCCTCCCCCAATAATAATAAATATAAAATAAAATAAAGTAGAATTGCTTTTGCTAAGCTGAGTGAGGTAGCTCATGATTGCAGGCACAGCACTGCAGAGGCCGAGCAGTTGGATCACGAGTTGGAGGCTAGGGAGCTAGGGAGGGGGGCTATTTTTGCTCAGTTTATGATGTCATTTCAGTTCTCATGGTGACAGACAGTGTACTGAGCTGTGCTTGGAAGCTTGATTATGTCTGGAACCTAGACGCCCCTCCCCTGTCGGGTTAGAGCTGGCAAAAAGAGAGAATTGAGCAGAGAAATTTGGGAAGATTAGCAGGCTCCAGCACAGGCAGAGGTGCCCCAAAGCTCCCAGCTCCCTCCAGCTCTCCTGGGCTCTGCTCCCAGCTCCTGCTGCTGGCTAGCTCCCCAGCAGCTACCTCCACTGGCCTGGCTGTCTCTCCACTTTCCCAGGGCTCCACCTTCCCGGTGCCTGCATACACATAGCTTCGGTAATTTTCCTGCAAGCTCTGGTTTGTCCAGCTGCACACATGTTTTTCCAGTAGTGGCTAGGGACTGCTCTCTAGACAGACACGTCTGTCCTGGGAGCACTTCCCCCATCAGCGACTGGCTCTGCCTCCAGGTCTCAATGCTGAGGGTACTTACAGACTTTCTCTTATTTTAAATGAAAAATAGCACAAGACAATAATTGCTCTGGGTTGTAGGGTGGATTCCTACTTGCTATTTAGAATCTATGTATTCCATATGTTTGATTTACAGACAGGAAATAAGAGGGATTATTAAATGAACCCTATACACAGTACAAAGTGGGTGGAGGAACGAGAAAGGAATAACAGGGGGGAAAAATCACTGTCTTTGACCTTGTGCTTATAAAATAAAAAGATGGAATCGGAGAGGAATTGGTAGCGGAGCCATTTTGTAGACTGCACATTTTCATGGTGTTTTGCAGTGAGCTCCTTAGGCCAGAGCCAAAGAAAATAATCTGTCCAGTCTCTATGCTGTGAATCCACTGAGCTGAAAAGGAAGGGAGTGGGTCTCACTTGGAAATCCAATTCTTTAAAGATCCAGTGTGAGGTTCCGTGTGGGTGGGAGTGAAGATTCATAAGCAGTAGGAACCCCACCTGGATACTGCTACAATGTAGCCAGGGCTTTGCTGTTAGAGAAAACCATCAATGATCCTTCCCTTCCTCTTCTTTTTTTTTTTTTGGTTTTTTCGAGACAGGGTTTCTCTGTGTAGCCCGGCTGTCCTGGAACTCACTCTGTAGACCAGGCTGGACTCAGAAATCCGCCTGCCTCTGCCTCCCAGGTGCTGGGATTAAAGGCGTGCGCCACCACCGCCCGGCCCCTTCCTCATCTTAATGGCCTGGCCTTGCAGCCGGGAAAGGAGCCGTTTCTAACGTCTCCAATCAAAAATGTTGCTGTGGACCCTGTGTGTGTAGACCTCTGTCTTCGGTTTATTTTTTGAGACGGGATCTTTCTTGAATCTGGAGCTCACTCTCTTTTGGCTGTGCAGTAAGTCCTGGGATTTGTCTGTCTCCCTGTCATGGCCCGATCCCCAACCCTCAGCACTGCCTCACTGGGCTTTTATGTGGATGCCGAGGATCTGAACTCACTCACGTTCCCACATTCGCACAGCAAGCAATATACCCACCGAGCCATCTCCCCAGCCCAGCATTGAACCCAGGTCATAGGAACTTGTAAGTATGTAAATGTTCCATGGCCTTTGTTCTTTCAAGACCAGACTTGCTCATCTCCCCCACCCCCTCCATCCTCACACAGGGAGTGTTTACACCCAGTTAAAACATGCCTGCCTCTGGTGGCTGGTCATTTTATCAGATAAGAGGTGGCTGACTTTGTCAATTTTCTTCTCCTACTCTGAATTAATAAGCCTGGCTCACAGAGCAGTAAAATTTAATTTCCACCCAGCAAATATAAACTACTTTCTCCTTGGCTGATTTTTAGAAGTCTTCGAGTTCTTGTGCCTAGAACACCCACTTACTTACTGCCCACAGAACTGAAGCTGACAAGAGGGCAAAGAGTAGGAAATGACCATAGGCCAGTCCTCTACAGGGAACCTTCTCCTCCGCTATCGGTTACCTGAACACATGTATGGGGGTCCCCATGCAAATGAGATAACTACCTGCTCACCCTCAAGGACCCAAATAAGAGATCTTGCACTGGCCTGATGGTACATGGCCTCAGCACTCTGAAGGCTGAGCGAGAACTGTGAGTTCAAAGCCAGCCTTGGCTACAAAGTGACACCTTCCAAAAAAACAATAAAAGCTTTTGAAAATAAAATAAAAAGGGACAGGGCTGTAAATGGCTCATTTGGCAAAGTGCTTGCCTTGCACACATTAGGACCCAAATTTGAGTCACAAAACTTGCAGTTTTTAAAAAAGCTAAATGCATAGGCACATCCACTTGTAATCCCAGCACTGGGTAGGTTGAGGCAGATGGATCTCTGCTGTTGACTGTCCAGCCACCCTTGCCTACTCAGTGAGCACCAGGCCAAGTGATAACCTCTATCAAAAGGAAAATAAGGTAGATAGCTCCATAGATTATGGATGGTTAGTTTTACTGTCAGTTTGACCCAATCTAGAATCCCCTGGAAAGAGACTCTTAATGAAGGATTGTTTAGACCAGTGGTTCTCAACCTATGGGTCACCATCCCTTTGACAAACCTCTATCTCCAAAACTACTTACATTATGATTTATAACAGTAGCAAAATTACAGTTATGAAGGAGCACCAAAAATAATTTTATGGGCCGGGCGGTGGTGGCGCACGCCTTTAATCCCAGCACTTGGGAGGCAGAGGCAGGCGGATTTCTGAGTTCGAGGCCAGCCTGGTCTACCGAGCGAGTTCCAGGACAGCCCGGACTACACAGAGAAACCCTGTCTCGAAAAAACCAAAAAAAAAAATAAATAAATAAATAAAAAATAATTTTATGGTTGGAGGTCAGTGTAACATGAGGAACTGTATTAAAGTGTCACAGCATTAGGGAGGTTGAGAACCTTGGCTCTAAATCTTTTCTGTGAGGGACAGTTTTGATTACATTAATTGAGGTTGGAAAATAAGCCCACTGTAGGCGGTACCATTCTTTAGGCTTGGGTTCTGAACTGTATGAGAGTAGAGAAAGTGAGCCGAGCAGTAAGTACACATGCATTCATTCTCTGCTTTTTCCTGTAGTTGTGATGTGACTAGCCACTTCAAATTTCTGCCTTGACTTCCTTAAAAAGATGGAGATGGACTGCAATCTGAAATTGTGAGCTTAATAAAAAAAAAAAAAAAAAAACCCAACAACAACAAAAAACCAAACCTCTTCCTCCCAGTCTTAGTTAGGGTTTTACTGCTGTGAACAGACAGACCAAGGCAACGCTTATAAGGACAACATTTAATTGGGGCTGGCTTACAGGTTCAGAGGTTCAGTCCATTATCATCAAGGCAGAAACATGGCAGCATCCAGGCAGGCATGGTGCTGGAGGAGCTGAGAATTCTACATCTTCATCTGAAGGCTGCTAGTGGGAAACTGACTTCCAGGCAGATAGGATGAGGGTTTTAAAGCCCACACCCACAGTGACACACCTACTGCAAAATGACCACACACACCTCCTAATAGTGCCACTCCCTGGACCAAGCATATATAAACCATCACACTCCCCTAAGTCACTTTTTATCAGGGTATTTTATCACGGCGACAGATGTGAAATTAGGACAGTTGATCTCTGGCCTCCACAAGCACTTGTGCCACATGCTCCTGCCCCACAATATACAAAATTTATACAGAAAAGAAAAGAGAAAGTTATCTTTTCATACCTTCAAACCCAGAGAGGCATACTCCTGTCTCTGTGTGCAGTTTCATCTGCTCCAGAATCCAGTTCCTGAGAGCTGTAACCACAGCCAATGACCCCAGACTCACTAGTTAAGGAAACAGACACCAGTTGTCTCACACTTCCAGAGTCTAGATGTTAAGATCAAGGCTTCCATGGACCAAGCTTGTCTTGTTTTTTGTTTTTGTTTTTTTTTTCTGGCAGTTGCTAGCAAGCACTGATGCTCCTTAGCTAGTCCTCCACCACATCTGTGCCTCTGTTATCTCTAACTTTCTGCCTGGATCTTCATTCTGTATCCAATCTCTCTCTTTTCTTACAAGAATATTTGTCATTGGAACTTAAGTTCCTTCCACATAATCCAAGGTGCTCTCAACTCAATGACAACTGTAAAGGTCTTTTTACCATATGAAGTCTCATTCACAGGTTGTGGAGGAGGATCAAGACACATCTTTTGGGGACTGCCATTCAGCCCACTACGAAGTTTCAGCTCCCTGGATGCAGAATGTCTTTGTCTGGTTTAGGTTTGGGGTGTTTTTTGTTTGTTTTGTATTGTATTTATTTTTGAGACAGGGCCTTTCTGTGCAGTCCAGGCTACCCTCATCTTATAATTCTTGAGAACTTGCCTCCTAAGAGTTAGGTGTGTACCATTCACTCTTATATTACCTCTTTTGGGATTTTGGACTTTTAAACGTTTGTGTTATGATATGTATATATCTGTGTGTACACATTCATGTGTGTGAGTGTGGGTGCATACATGTTAAGGTGCACATGTAGAGGTAAGAAGGCAGTCTTGGGTGGAGGTCAGAGGACAATCATTGGACATCAGTGACTTTCTATCTTGTTAGAAATAGGGTCTCTTGTTGTTCACTGCTGTGCACCCTAAGCTCTCTGGCCTATGAGTTTCTGGGGATTCTCCTGTCTTACAGTAGTGCTGCTGGGGTTACAGGTGCATGTTAGCTCATCTGATTCTACCTAGGCTCTGGAGATCCAAACTCTGGTCTTCACACTTGAACAGAAAGGAAGTGCTTTCCCTCTTAAGCCATTTTTCCAGCCTACCTTGTTTTTACCCAAGGAGGAGTGTGTTCATATGTATATGGGTGCACATGCACAAATGTGTATATAGAGATCAGAGGACTACCTCAAGTATCATCCCTCCCTCCTCAGGTGTTGTCACATGACAGAAAATGAATCACAATAAAAATACAATAGCATACAGCTAATTCTGTGTTTTTCAAGGTTCAGCTATGCCCTAGCATTTGTCAGTACATTCTTTCCTTTATACTTGAACAATATTCCAGGGTATGGCTAGGGGATAGTTTCTTCACCATTTCACCATTTAGTTTTTAGTGTTCCTTATGGCATGGCTTTGTTCATTAGTTTCACAAGTATTCCCTGATAAAAACTGCAGGGAGTGATGAATTCTTGAGCAAGTGTATACATTTAACATGGGCATAACCGTGGACCTCAAAGCCTCAGACCCACCGGAGTAGCATAGCCTTCCCTTGGCGAGGTTGAAAGGGATGGCAAAGCCTTCCTTGGGTCCATGTGCAGATGTTGATAGCATGTACAGAAAATGTCCAGCATAGCTTTGTCCTCTACGGATATTTACAGCCTGAAGACTGCTCCCCAACAGAGACGGATCCTACCAAGATTAGCTAAATCTCCCTCCTTGTAGAGCTGTATGAAATAACCCACTTCCGGGTTCAACTGCAGGCAATAACCCAGCCTCTTTGCTCAACTGTATATAACAAAGGAACGCTGTGGCTTCTCCATGAGAAAGCTCAGACCACCCAATCCCAGCTTTTCTGTAAGTGTCCATGTGTCTGTCCTTTCTTTATTCTCTCATCACTTGGACCCAAGCTATACAAGAACACAGCAGAAGACTACACATTAGATGGGGTTTAAGGAGTTGGCATTACAGCATTTATTAAAGAAGTTCATAAGTCCCTGCTTTCATAAAATACAACCTGGTAGAGGGGGCAGATTATAAATACAACAAGTAAAATATATAGTATGCTAAACAAAGGTGCTACACAGAAAATATTCAGGGAAGTAGACTTGGTTAGGGACTGGAAGGGTCTGAAAGGGAACTTTGTAGGGAATCATTGGACATTTCCCCTCCTTCCATCCATCTATCTCTCTCTCCCTTCCTCTTTCTTTCAAGGCAAGGTCCTAATGTCTAGCCCAAGTTTACTTGATACTCACTCTGTAGTCCAGGCTGGCCTTGAACGTATGGCCGTCTTCCTGACTCAGCCTCTGGAGTACTGAAGCTACAGATATTTGCCCTGGATCACTTTCCATTTCTTGATCTCGGTACTAACCATGAGAGCACACACTTAAGTCTGTGGAAACATAGCCAAGTATACACTTACGACTTATTCACATTTCTATACCTATGTTATACTTCAATACAAAGTTTCTTAAGACAATGTACTTCCTTTACAAAGACAGCTTAGGGGATAGGGAGATGCTTAGCCAGGAGAAATTTGCCCTGCTCTTGCAGAAGACTCCAGTTTGGGTCCCAGCATTCATGCTGGGTGGCTCACAACTGCCTGTAATCTCCAGTTCTAGGGGATCTGACACCCTTTTCTGGACTGTGGGTACCTGCACAAATATGGTATACACTCACACAGATGCACATGCATACACATAATTCAAGGAAGTACCCACCCCCAATTTTCAAGGCAGTTAGGACATGGGGTTGAGGTGCCAACATGGTACCTGCTTTCAATCTCTAGAGCCTAAAAGCAAAAGAGGGGGCTGAGAAGGTAGCTCAGTCATTAAAGTGCTTGTGCAATCATGAAGCTCCAAGTTCGATCCAAGCAACTGTGTGAAAAAGCCAGGGGTGGGCATGGTAATCCTAGCTCTGGTGAGGCAGAGGCAAGGGGTGTCACTAGCCAGCCAATCTAGCCTAATTCTAGGCCAAGTGAGAGACCCTGTCTCAAATATGAAGGTGGTTGGCACCTGAGGAACAGCAGGGACTTTGACATCTGGCCTCCATGCATACAAATGTACATACACAGAAAGGCAGAGGCAGCATGTAGCTAGCTGCTGACTCTAAATGAAAAGTGTCAAAGCAAGTAACTTGACATCCTTTGGGGTCCAGCTGAATCCCTGACCCTTTTTGTTAGTGATTGATTGATTTTAAGACAGCACCAAGCCGGGCGGTGGTGGCGCACGCCTTTAATCCCAGCACTTGGGAGGCAGAGGCAGGCGGATTTCTGAGTTCGAGGCCAGCCTGGTCTACAGAGTGAGTTCCAGGACAGCCCGGGCTACACAGAGAAACCCTGTCTCGAAAAACCAAAAAAAAAAAAAAGACAGCACCAAAGTATAATGTTGGTTTCAGCCCTCTCCTATTTATTTATGTCCAAGTTTCTGGATCACTCTAGCGTCCTCTGACTAAACATATCTGTCAGCAGACAGAGTTGACAGTGACTATGTAGGCAATTCTAGTTTCCAACCTTATTTCTTTTCAAAGACATTTCACCACTAACTTGAGTGTAGCTTGGTGGTATGTTTTTCTTCCTTCCTTCCTTTCTTTTTTTATGGTGTACTTACTAAGAACAAGCATTTTATTTTTAGGAGAGAATAACCATGGAATTGCAGAACTGGAGGAGGGACAGCAACAGGCTTTAATAGAAGGCAATTATGTTTGGAGAGGAAGGGGCCACCCTTGGGTACCAATTAAAGAAAAGAGCTGAGCTTCTCTTGGAGTTGTCTGGTAGCTTGATTGAATCAAGCACTCCCTAGCAGGCAGCCAGAAAGTATTAAATTGTACTGATGTGGAGGAAAGGTGGATGAAAAAAAAATAGTAGCCCTAAGTGGGTGTACTGGCCTGCTTTCTATTGCTGCGATAAATACCACAACCAAAAGCAATTTGGGAAAGAAAGTGTAGCCACCCACGACGAACTGGGTTCACCTGAAAGGAGGGCTGGAAATGAAAAAGAGACAGAGGGGCGGGAAAAACATGGAGCCAAGACAAAGTTCTCTGATCAAGGCTCAAAGTTTAAGATTCGGCTCTTGAGGTATAGAGAAAGCCCAAGGACCCCATCCTTTGTTTCAGTCGGATTAGGTCGCAAGGCAAGCTCAGCGGGCAGTCTATTCTTCTAAGTTCCTGGAGGAAGTTGTACGTGCAGCCAGGGCCTATTGTGGTAAACAAGGTCTTTCAGGCCTGCTCAGACTGGGGAAAAGGCACAAGAAAATTGATTTTGTCCATCATGAAGGGAAGTCGGGGCAGGAACCTAGAGGCAGGAGCTGATGCAGAGGTCCTGGAAGGGTGCTGCTTACTGGCTTGCTCTTCTTTCCTTGCTCAGCCTGCTGTCTTATAGAATCGGTTTTTTTGCCTATTTCCTCTGATTGAAACAGTTTTCTCTTGGACAGAGGAGACAGACTCATAAGACCCAATAAGCCGAAGAAACTTTTCTAAGAGTCACAAGCCTGTAGTCAACAGTTGCTAGTGGAGCTACCTGTATGTTGCACGGGGTGGACCCTAGCTTTTTTAAGTCATCACTCATAATGTGATGGGCATTGGGTTGATAAAGCTGCTCCCCAAGTCATCCATGCTTCTGTAAGTTACCCTAATAAAACTCATTCACTAAGCTAGACTGGGGTGGAATCATTTCTTGGGTCTGTTGTCCAATCTAGAGTAAGTAGACATTTGTTCACATTGCCCCAGGAAAAGTAATATAACAAAAGATAACATGCTAGCATTCTTGAGAGTGTATTTGTAATCTACTGCCCAATATCCTCTTAGTTCCCATAGATTCTACTTCTTATAGGTTCTGATGTATAAATGGACATTAGAGTTAAAAGGAATACTGGGATTAAAAATGGCCAAGTAGCCGGGCGGTGGTGGCGCACGCCTTTAATCCCAGCACTTGGGAGGCAGAGACAGGCGGATTTCTGAGTTCGAGGCCAGCCTGGTCTACAGAGTGAGTTCCAGGACAGCCAAGGCTATACAGAGAAACCCTGTCTCGAAAAACCAAAAAAAAAAAAAAAAAAAAAAAAAAAAAAAGGCCAAGTCAAGAATATTAGGGATGAGAAATAAGAGGGTTTGCAGCTGGGGAAAAGGAAGGGCTATGGGTAAGACAGTGTTGGCAGACTCCAGCTGACTCAACTCCCTATACCCCTGGTGCCCAAGAAACACATGAAACTAACTACAATAGACTTAATTATGGGTAAGAATGGCTTCTTAAAAAGCCCCCATATATCCCAGACTAGGAGGCCCAGAGACAATGAGGTGGATACAAGCTAACCAAAAAAGACTGTGGCTATATCTTGGTAGATATGATAGGAGTTAGTTCCCCACCCTTGTCAAACTTCAAGAAGGCCATGTAACCATGAGAACAAAGACATCCCAATCTAATTTACAGCTATCAGACCCAGCCAAGGGCTAACATCAGCAACACCTGTGTAACCAGAGAATCGAAACACTAACCAGGTCTAAAGGTCAGCAGCCAAGCCAGTCAATAGCTAACTAAGCAGAAGTCAGAGATGGATAGATGGGTGGGGGGTGGAGGGGCTTCAGGCACTCCCTAACTAGCAAGCAGTATGTGTATAATGTGCAATCATCTTCCTAGCTGGAGCCAGGGAAACACAGAATGTGTGGGTCCTTTGTTGGCTTAGAATTAACCAATCTCCCTGTAAGTTACCTTGGCCTATGTCTGCTTTCTGCCATAACTCCTATGAAAATTGCTAGACAAGCATCCCAGCAGCTACCTACTCAGGTCTTCAAACTATAGAAGCCGTGTGGCTTTTCCCTGTCAGGCGTCCATCCTCCCAACACTCTTGGGCCTTTCTCTGACTTTTAATTCTCCTTAAAAATAAAAGCTTAGTTTTACATTGTGTTATCATGTATAGCCACATCTTTGATCATGACCAATGTGAGAAAATGAATTGGAGAGCCCACTGTCTCAGGTTGACATTTGGTGACTACTGAGTGTCTAGCACCTGAGTCCCTAGATCATGCATACCTAGGCTGAGAAAGGCCCCGTGCTGCTCTCAAAGGAGTGTCGATGGGCTGATAACCAAGCCTTTGATGCATGGGCTTTTGGGAGGATGCTCCAGATCCAAACTATAGTAGAGAATTCATCCTAGGAAAGCTAGAACCAGGGCTCAGGAGATTGCTCAGCTGGTAAACTGAAAGGACAGCCAGCCTGAGTTCAGATCTCTACCAACCATGTTAAAAAAAAAAAAAAAACAGGCATGGAAGACAGTACTTGTAAACCTAATACCAGGGAGGCAGAGAGGCCGGCCGAGGCAGGAGGATTCCTAGGACTTGCTGGCCAGTCAGCCTAGCCTAATTGTCAAGTGCCAGGTTCAGTGGGAGAGCCCGTCTCAAAAAATCAAGGTGGAAAAAGATATAGAAAGACATTCACTATCAACCTGTGACCTCCACATGCACATGCACACACACACACGCACACACGCACACATGAAAAGTCAGAACCAGTGGGAACATTTCTTATGCAAGTAGGAAGGAAGTTGCATGGCAATCAAGAAGAGGTGGGTGAAATGTAAAGAGAAGACACACCACAAACACATTCACACTTTGTGCAGATGTCTGAGTGTTCAGTTCACAGAAACTGCTGCCTCCAGGTATAAAGCCACCATAAGTTTAATTACACTCTGGAACCAGTGCTGAGGGGCATGGGTTTTTCTCTATTCACCAGCACTAAGACTTAGTCAGGTTACCCGAGGGGAAAAACAGACCAGAAATGAATAGAGTGACAGACATTTTAGTTGTGTTTGTGCCTACAATTCATAGACCGAGAAGACAGAACTTATATCCAGACTTCTTCACCGTTTGGTACAACCAGTGTGCCTGGATACAAAGCGCAGCAGCTGGAGTCCTAAGTGAGACTATGGGACACAGACTAAAGACTGTATTAGTCCTAAGTGTGTGGGTCTGTAATCTTGGCAACTGGAAGTCTGAGACAGTATGAGTTCAAGGCATCCTGGGCTACACAGCCAAACTTTGTCTTGAAAAACCAACCAAACAAAAGAAAATATAGCTCTTAAATTATCCTGTAATGGAAAAGAGGCTGCCACAGAGAGGGCCTTCGCCCAAAATTCACATGCCTAAAAAACATTCTTTTCTCACAGTCTCCGTAATTGTACAGTGTTTTGAAATTGTAATCCATGAACTTAAATAGGAGAAACACTGGAGGTAAATAGTAGTCAGATGGCTTTCCTACATGGCTCTTGTTTTGTTTTATCTTTGCTTTTTTCTTAAAACAGGATTTCATGGATCCCAGATGGTCTTGAACTCCCATGTTTTCAAGTGTAGCCTCAAATTCCTTATCTTCCTGTCTCCATCATTAGTGCTTTCATTACAGGCAGGTGTGTGGTGCCATGCAGGGTTTATGCAGTATTGGGGATGGATCTCAGGACCTTCTACATGCTAAGCAATCACTCCCCTTGGCTGAGCCCCAGCCCCAGTATGAGTTTTATAGTCATTTTCTTACCACTAGGCATTAGTCAAGTAATCACAGTAACAAATACCTTGCACTCACACATTATTTTTTGTTTGATTGTTTGAAACAGAATATCTCTCTGTAGATCAGGCTGGCCTTGAACTCACAAAGATCTACCCACCTTAGCCTCTGGAGTGCTAGAATAAAAAAGCATGCACCACCATGCCCTGGTACTTTGTGGTTGTTGTTTTTTTTAAACCCACTTATTTATTTTAGTGTGTATGTGCCTAAGTATATGTGTACCATATACATGCAGGAGCTAGAAGAGATCAGAAAGGCGTTGAGTACCCTGGGACTAAAGTTACAGAGAATTCTGGGAGCCAGATCCAGGTCCTTTGCAATAACAGTGAACACCCTTAACTGCTGAACCATTCCTCTCCAGCCCCTTGCCCCACATAACATTGTCTTGTTTTGTTTATGAACAAAGTATCTAGACAGCATATCAAAGCAGAACATGGTGGCTCATGTCTGCATTCCTAGCACTTGGGATGTAGACGTAGGAGGCTTGGGAGTTCAAAGTTATTCTCAGCTACACATTGAGTTCGAGCCCAGCCTAGCCACGTGAGACCCTGTCTCAAAAACAAGATAAACAAACAAATAAAAAGTATTTTACTGCCGGGCGGTGGTGGCGCACGCCTTTAATCCCAGCACTTGGGAGGCAGAGGCAGGCGGATTTCGGAGTTCGAGGCCAGCCTGGTCTACCGAGCGAGTTCCAGGATAGCCCGGACTACACAGAGAAACCCTGTCTCGAAAAAAAAAAAAAAAACCAAAAAAAAAAAAAAAAAAAAGTATTTTACTTTGCTGTTTCCTGAAGTCCTTATATGGAAGTGACCACCAGTACTTAAAGAAGGAGGTCATCAAGAAGGGGTCACTTTGGAAGTTCCCACTGTGCTACTAGAACCCAGAAGAAAATCTTGCCCAGTGCTTCCTTAGGAAGAATCAGAGCTTTCTCTTAGGGGAGACAACACACATAGGAGAGAAAAGGCAGGGAACCAGAGCCTTGGCCTCCCCAGTATCTTCCTTGCATGTCATGCTGGGGCTTACCATTGGCCAAAGCCACTTAGAAGTGAGACAAGGAGCCAGGGTGGAACAGAACGGAGAGGAGAATGGGCCTGGAGGGGCTGTAGAAGCTTTCCTGAAGTGCCCGAGGATTTCCACCAGTTGAACCTTCAATTCCAGTTCTGTGTTGAACTGTCACAAGTCTTGCAGGTAAGGAGCACTTCCCCTGCTTTAGAGGTGGATGGAAAATGTTCACCAAGAGATACTAACTTAGCCAAAGGCACTCAATTCGTGAAGATAGAACTTGCTCTCTTTACCACTGTCCTGTACCGCCTCCCCCAATTGTGCAGGACTCTCCTCTGATTTTAAGAGCCAAATAGGACCCGAAGGGGACATCCTTATAATAGAGGCAGTGTTTCTCTGCTGTCCATTAAGCCAGCATAGACAGGCTTTCTTCATAGACCACAGTGGATGTGACCAGTGGCTCTGGAGAGAAAGAATGACAGAGGAAAGGGAAGCTGGACCTCACAAGGAAGAACCATGGGCTAACCTGGAACACTGAGGACAGGCACAAAAATACTTTGGGAGCAGTTTTTTGTCATAGCTAGAGGGAAGAGGACTAATGTTGGAAAGTGAGCAAAAAGATAGGCCCTGGACTTGCTGCCACCAGGCCACAAGTAAATACCATCTGGCCTTGTCCTGCCAGATGAGAACATGTACTTCCTCTCCTCCTCACCGCTTTTCTTCTCTTCCTCCTTCTTTTAGACAACATCTCAGGTAACTCAAGATGGCCTCCACCTCACTATGTAGTCAAAGATCTCTATGAACTCCTACTCCTCCTGCTTAGCCTCCCAAGTTCTGAGATTACAGGCAAATGCCGCCACACCAGGCTGCACGGACCTTTTCTCAAAGGTAGACTTGAGCCAACAATGCTACAAAGTCACTAAAAGAGTCAGGGAACATCCTTGAGGAACCCCAATATGAAAGAGCTGCCCGCCAAGTGCTAGCTCATGCCTTTAATCCTAATACTTGGGAGGCAGAGGCAGGCGGATCTCTGTGAGTTCCAAGCCAGCCTGGTCTACAGAGTGAATCACAGGCCATCCAAGGCTACACAGTGAGAACCTATCTCAAAAACAAATAGGAAGGAAGGACCAGACAGATGACAGACAGACAGAAGGAAGGAAGGAGTAACCTGGCCTTAGGGATGGTTCTAGCCAGCTGGGGACAAAAGTACTCCACATAACAAATGGCTTTTTGTATGGAATCAGTCCTCTCCTAGGCTCACTTTCAAATTTGACCTCTGACTGATGCAAGAGAAAGTCCAGCTCTGCATTTTTGTGCTATTCTCCCACAGAGTCGACAAAGGAAGGGTGTGGGCTGGCTCACATTTATGGAGATCAGGGAGATGTGTTTTGCTCAAAGTTTATTTAAATGCCAATCAGCCTATATGGCCTATCTGAGTAGCTTGTGCCTGCAAGCTCAATTCTTGGAAAGCCAAGGCCAGCCTGGGCTACTTACTTAAAGAGTTCCAGTCCAGCCTTGACTACATAGCAACCTAATTTTTTTTAAAGGCAACAAAATGGGAAAAATAGCTCGTTGTATACATGCCTGACAAACCAAACTTGGCCCCCAGAACTCATGGAAAGGTGGAGGGAGAGCCAGCTCTACAAAGTTTTCCTCAGACTTCTATACACGAGCCATGGCAACCCCCCACCCCCACATATCCACCATACATATCCACAATAAAATGAAAATGGTACACTGCTTTCTTTACAGTGCAAGGTCTAGACTATGTCACCCACATGTGCCAGGCAAGCACTCTACCACAGAACCCCACTTTTAACCCCATCTCCCTCCTACACAGAAGAATTTGAGTTGCAATAAGTTTGATGTATTTTCCTTTTTCTCTGTAGATTTTGCGTCATTTTAAACTATGTGTATGTTTGTCTGTGTGGTATGTGAGCCCGAGTGTGGGTCCCTAGCAGTTTAGACACAATGGACCCCCCCCCTCTGAAACTGGAGTTACAGATCTTTGTGAGGTGCCCTGTGAGTGCTGAGAGTTTAGCAGAGTAGCCAGTGAGTGCTCTTCATTCTGAGACACTTCTCCAGCCCCACCCTACACTTACTTTAAATACCTAGTTAAAATTGACTCTAGAGCAGCGTTTGGGAGGTGAAAGCCTGAAAAATCAGGAGTTCAAGGCCAGCCTTGGCTACATGGCCAGGTGGAAACCGGCCTAGATTATAGAAGTCCCTTCCTCAAAAAACAAAAAACAAACAAACAAACAAAAAAACCCAAAACAAAACAAACACACACACAAAAAAAACCTTGATAGACTCTAGAGCCAGAACTCAGTGGAATGTATCTTGAGTCCCAGCTACTCAGAAGAGTGACACTGAATCATCTGAGTCCAGGGATTTCAGGCCAGTCTGAATGGCAGAGTATCTGTCTGTGTCTGTCTGTCTGTCTGTCTCTCTCTCTCTCTCTCTCTCACACACACACACACATGTACAATCAATCAAAACTAATAAAAACAAACCTTCAAAAAGCAAAACAGAAGCCTGATGTAGGAGCAAGCCTTTAATCCTAGCACTTGGGAGGGAATAGCTCGAGTTGGAGGCCTTAGTGGTCTAAATATCAAGTTCCAGGCCAGGCAGGAATATATAATGAGACCTTATCTCAAACAACAACAAAACAAAAAACCCTAATCAAACAGATATAAAGTGATGCTAATATACTTCCTGTTTCTGAACTTCACTTCTAAATGAAGCTCAATAAGGAAGGCCCACCCTGGGAAGATATACAAAGTGTTCTGCACAGCACCTGGAGGGAGCACTGAAGCCATCCAATCAAGCAGGTTTCATCCAAAGTCTTTGAGAAATCACTGACCTTGAGCTACAAAATGTAGCAAGGTAGCTAACTTTGCAAGACAAGGCTTCTTTGTCTTTGTTATTATCAAAGTTTCCCTAGGAAAGACGAGCCCCACCCACCTCCTCTGGGTGTCCTTCACTTCGCTACAGCAACCTTCTACGTTTCTCTTTGTTTCTGTTGCCTTTGAGAACCCGTTGGAAACTTCCCACCCCCCATATTGCCACCTCTGCCAGATCAGACACTACTTTACCTACATACCTTTTCAACGGGTGGTGGGCTCCTTTGGGGGTGCATCTTAGGATTTCCTGGGACATGGTGGAGTCCAGGTTAGCACCCCTGGGCAGTACAGTACTCTGAGCACTATGTGGACACGCACTAGCATTGAGTTCCCCAAGAAATCTGGACACCTTGCTGCCTTTAGCATCTCCCGTTGGATTTCTAGTGAGAGCCTCCTGGATGGTTTACTTGCTCCACACATGCCCACCTGACCAGTCACCCTTCATCCAGGCAGCATGCCGAGAACCTGCCTGACTCAGACCAGGGCATTTACATGCTCGAAACTGTTTAGAATATAAAGAGCTGGCATCCAGGGCCCTGGTGTGTTCCTACCTCCACGATCTGCTATCTTCTCATCTGCATTATTCTCCAGTCACCTTAGCCTTCCATCACCACAGAGTTCTTCCCTGACTCAAGTCCTTTGCACTTACTGTTTCTCATACCCAAAAGTAAAAAATTGGAAGAACTTCCCAGCTTTTCTTCCATAGACACCCATGTTCACCAGGCTCCTAGGCCACCTATTCCCTGAAGAGTAACCAGCTAAAGTACCTGCCGCCCTCACTCCCATACATATCTTTACTCTTGTAGCTAGTTTTTGCTACTTTGTGGATTCTTCTTTTTCCCAACCTTTACTCCCACACCCCCACTTCACCCCCATCACTAGATAGGAGAGAAAGAAGGATGGAGAGGAGAGAGATCCCTGAATCTAATTCCTTTCCTTCAGTTTCTTCTCTGAGCACAACTAACAAACTGCAAACAACCCCCCCTGAACAACCACCAACCAACCACCCCCTAGCAGGACTCTAGCATTTATATACCCTCTGAAAATGTTCCAGATTTCCAAACCTCACACAATTGCATCTGACAAAACTATGCCTCTGCTAGAGCACGAGGCAACTCATAGTCAGCTACTACAGACAGTCTGAAGCAGCCCTATAGTCACATATATTCACACCTGAGATTAAAATTAAAAAATATTCTTATAATATCTCTTTTTTTTTTTAATAAAAGAAACCAAATTCCAGAATTGTCACTAAAAAAAGGACAAATCGAGGTGGGCACCAGCATTCACCTCTCCGTCCCCTGACTGAGGACATAAACATGACATGCATCTTCATATTCTAGCCCAGCTAGAGCCAATCTCACCACCATGCCTTCCCAGCCATGACAGACAGTGAACCTGAGTTAAGTTGCTTGCTCAGGTGTTCTGTAACAGCACTGAGAAAGTAGCTAAGACAAGAGGTAGAAGATATTATCATTTCTGTCATATAGGAGCTAGAAATCAATATCTAGCTCTCTTTGTTTTTTTTTTGTTTGTTTGTTTGTTTGGTTTTTCGAGACAGGGTTTCTCTGTGCAGCCCAGGCTGTCCTGGAACTCACTCTGTACACCAGGCTGGCCTCAAACTCAGAAATCCACCTTCCTCTGCCTCCTTAGTGCTGGGATTAAAGGCGTGCGCCACCACCGCTCTCTTTGTTAAATATTAGTATTTTGTCTAAACTCCACCACCACAGTTACCTGGCAACAGCCAGGTATGCTCCTCCCCACAGTTGCCTGGCAACAGCCAGGTAGGCCTGCCCACTATAAAAGGGCTGCTTGCCCCCTCCTCTCTATTGATCTCTTGATCTCTTGCCTCTAGCTTCCCTCTGTCCCCTCGCCCCTCCACCCTCCCCTTCCCCCTCTCTCCACATGGTCATGGCCAGCCTCTACTCCTCTACTTCTCTTCTCTCTCTCTCTCTCTCTCTCTCTCTCTCTCTCTCTCTCTCTTCCTCCATCTTCTTCTTCTATTTCTCTCCCCCCACCTTTGCCCTATCTCCTGAATAACACCCCCCCCCCCAGAACCGTTTGGTCTGGTGTGGTCTGTTCTAAGCTTCGCACAGACATGTAACATTAAGCATTTGGAAAATGTTATTCAAATTCAAAGGTCTCAAACCTTTTGAACTCACAATTCTTTCATACTTATTTCATTATACCATTTTATTATGTATATTTCATATACATAAATATATCATACCTAATTTAGGATCCCAAAGAACTTTCTTTATCGTTGTTGTTGTTTTGTTTCTCTGTGTAGCCCTGGCTGTCCTGGACCTCACTCTGTAGACCAGGCTGGCCTCGAACTCAGAAATCCACCAGCCTCTGCCTCCCAAGTGCTGGGATTAAAGGCTTGTGCCATCACCCCCCGGCTAGAAGTTATTATTTTAAAGTAATAATGACCACAGAATGTAATAGGCAGAAGCAAGGAGATCGTGTGAACTATAGGCCAGCTTGGACTACATAGAGAGTTCCAATCCAGCCAAGGCTACATAGTAAAACCTCATCTCAAAAAAAAAAAAAAAAAAAAAAAAAAGCCGGGCGGTGGTGGCACACGCCTTTAATCCCAGCACTTGGGAGGCAGAGGCAGGCGGATTTCTGAGTTCGAGGCCAGCCTGGTCTACAGAGTGAGTTCCAGGACAGCCCGAGCTACACAGAGAAACCCTGTCTCGAAAACCAAAAAAAAAAAAAAAAAAAACCTCATCTCAAAGAAGGAAGGAAGGAAGGAAGGAAAGAAAGAAAGAAAGAAAGAAAGAGAAAGAAAGAGAGAGAGAGAGAAAGAAAGAGAGAGAGAGAAAAGAAAGAAAGAAGGAAAGAATAATGGTAAGGTATAGAGATGTAGATTAGTCGGTAGATTGCTTGCCTGGGATATACTAGGCCCTGATGTGATTGTTAGCACTGTATAAAACAGATGTGGGGGTCCATACCTGTAATTCCAGCCTTTAGGGAGGATCAGCAATTCAAGTCTAGGATACATAGAATATTTGATGCCAGTTTAGGTTATGTAGGCATAAATTTTTTACAACCTACTTTTTTTTTTCTTTTTTCTTTTTTTTTTTTTTTTTTTTTTTTTTTTTTTTTTTTTTGGTTTTTCGAGACAGGGTTTCTCTGTGTAGCCCTGGCTGTCCTGGAACTCACTCTGTAGACCAGGCTGGCCTCGAACTCAGAAATCCGCCTGCCTCTGCCTCCCAAGTGCTGGGATTAAAGGCGTGCGCCACCACCGCCCGGCACAACCTACTTTTAATAAGGGTTCAACCTCTCCTCTAGCCTACCACCCAGCAGAGGTAGTGTAAGAAAAAAGTTATTAGGATATGGGGGAGATGGACCTGTTCAGCAATAGTTCTTTGGGGGTGAGCTTGATCTTCTTGGGCAGCAGTTCAGTCCTGTAGCAAACACCAGACACGACTCAGCAGATACAGATCAGTTCTCTAGGCAGGCAGACAACAGGCACGAACCAGCAGCTACAGTCCAGTCCTTTCAGCAAGCAGACACCAGGCAGCTGTGGTTCAATCCTGAGGAAACCGCCAGGCTTGCCAACGGGCCTGAGGTGAGGCTGTAGAAGCCTCACAAGTGAGTTTCTTCTCTCAATGGTGGCATTATTACAAGTTGAGCTCAACAAGTAAGGTGAACCAATTCATGTGTGTCCTTAGCAAAAAACAGGGAGGAAGCAGAACAAACCAAACCAAGGTTCAGTGCTCATCTCTCATTGTCTGTGGGGTCATACTTATACTACTTCATCATAAGTCCTTTCGTGTGTCTGTTATAGCCAAACACCCTTTCACCTGTGTCTGCTTCAGAAAAATAGTCCTTCAAGTGTCTGCTTTAGCAAGACATCCTTTCACCTGTGTGCCCCAGCAAAACAACACCTTTGACATAACTTTCAAAAGAACTAGAAGTTTCCACTTTAAGGCTACTTGAGATCATGTTTCAAATTAGATAACAAAAGCATACACACAAAAAAATCATAAGTATAGCACGAGTAATAAAATTTATGATATCCTCCAAAACAAAACAATCATGGAGAAAAATTGGCACTGTATATTTGTGTAAATCTCTTTAACCTGTGTCTTGGATGATAGGTGGAGTGGATTCTCATGTCTTTTATATTCAGTCTATGGGATCCATTGCTTTAGTTGAAGTATTAATGTTAATATCTAAGGAATATGCAGATTCATACATAATAGTTGGAAAATAAAGGAACATCCTGCTAAGGATGGGAGCCATGGATCTAGTTTTTTATTTGTTTGTTTGTTTGTTTTTCGAGACAGGGTTTCTCTGTGTAGCCCGGGCTGTCCTGGAACTCACTCTGTAGACCAGGCTGGCCTCGAACTCAGAAATCCGCCTGCCTCTGCCTCCCAAGTGCTGGGATTAAAGGCGTTCGCCACCACCGCCTGGCTTCTTTAGTTTTTTAGATTTATTTATTTTATATGTATGAGTGTTTTGCCTGCATGTATGTCTGTGTCCATAGAGACCAGAAGAGGGTCTCCTGGAATAGGATTTACAGATGGTTTTGAGCTACCATGTGAGTACTAAGAACTGTATCCAGGTCCCTTACATGAGCAAGTGCTCTCCACCACTGAGCCATCTCTCCAGCTTGGAGCCAAAGTCTTTGAAATGTACTTGCTCTTCTACTGAGCTGCACTTATAGCCCCAGCTCAGAGGAAACATTTAAATAACTCTACAGACCTTTGTGGGCATTCTTTTCAGAAGGAAGTGAGAGCATTTTAAAGGTTAATTGCAATGTGGAACTTGAAACTACACCAAGATACTTTTTATA
This sequence comes from Mastomys natalensis, assembly GCA_021653895.1. Classification (NCBI taxonomy): domain Eukaryota; kingdom Metazoa; phylum Chordata; class Mammalia; order Rodentia; family Muridae; genus Mastomys; species Mastomys natalensis. Next base: position 143,202 of record JAJTUV010003078.1, on the reverse strand, counting down.
TTGCTCCATTAAAATCTATCATGTACTTTGAACAGATCTTTTATCCATCTACAATTTTGTAATACCATGCATGAGTCATGTCAAAAGCAGTAGTTCAGGGTCTCCCTATGTAATGCCCTGGCTGTCCTGGAGCTCACTATGTAGATCTGACTGGGTTGGCCTGGAACTCACAGAGATCCACCTGCCTCTGCCTCTCATGTTCTGGGATTAAAGGTGTGTGCTACCACACACAGCTACATCAATTCTTTGAAAAAAAAAAAAGTTTATGAATATCATCACCAATGTCATCAGGAAAGTCTTTAAATATTGAAAGGATAGAAAACTCACAGGAGTGTATACAAGATTTCTAAAACTGCATTTTTCTCTTGAACGCTTGAATTTTTTCATTGGTAACAACTACTGTCAAATTATTTTCCTTGAAGTGACAGGCTCACTTAATTTCAAGAAAATGCCTGCCAAGTACTGGTATCTGAATAAATAGAGTTTGACTGTCAGTGGTTCTTACAAGGAAAAAGCATGCTTTACAAGAAATAGGTTTAAAGTGAATAAATACAAACAAATAATAATAAATAGAAGAGTAGGTTGGGGACAGAGAGATGGCTCCGTGGTTAAAAGAACTTGCTGCTCTTCCAGAGGACCCAAGTTTGATTCCCAGCACCTACATGGTGCCTCAAAACCACCTCTAATTCCAGTTTTAGAAGATCTGAAGTCCTCTTCTGGCCTCTGAGGGCACCAAGCATATCCATGCACACAGGCAAAACAACTATTCACATAAAAATCAATTAACTAGTTGAAAAGAAGGAAGGAAGGAAAGAAGGGAGGGAGGGAGGGAGGGAGGGAGGGAGGGAGGGAGGGAGGGGGAGGGAGGGAGATTGGTTTAGCTATCACCTTTGCTGACTTCACTGTTGCCTTCCCTGGAGTATTTATTTATACCTCAGAATTTTCTTCTATACATATTTCCTATTTCATTATATCAACATCTTGTGCTGAAGGGTCCAGAGAAATAGATCATAGGTCTGAGGAGATGGTTCAGCATTTCAAGTGTTTGCCCCACAAGTATGAAGCCTGGAGTTCAGATTCCCAGAACCCCCATGGTAGCAGGACAGGCATGGTGGTGCCAGCCTAAGTTCCAGCTCCAGAGAGGCAGAGACAGAGCCTGGCCACTTGACAAGTTGGGTGGTTACACTAGCCAGAATTGGCAAGCTCCAAGTTCAGTGAGAAACAGTCTCAGTAAGTAACGTCGAAAGTGATGGAAAAAGACAGAAAATGTCAAGTTAGGGTCTTCAGACATGTGTGTACATTTGTGCAAACACACATAATCCCATACACATTTGGACATGTACATACAAACATGCATCCACAAAGAAAACATCATCTATCCTGGAAGTCCCTATTCATAGAATCAGAGTTTAATTTTATATTTTTCTCTCCTTTGCTAAAAATCTTAACACTATTATAAGTTTTATAATTGTGCATATAATTTGTGGATGTAATTATAAACTTCATAGTCACATTTGTATTATTACATAATATACAGCCTATTTATAGTACCAGAAAAAAAACAATATTGGAATTTTTGGAATTTTTTAAATAGTTACAGTATATCTCATTAGACACTAGAATCGAGTCGGGCAGTGGTGGCACACGCCTTTAATCCCAGCACTTGGGAGACAGAGGCAGGTGGATATCTTCCAACTTAGGCCAGCCTGGTCTACTGAGTGAGTTCTAGGACAGTCAGGGCTACACAGAGAAGCCTTGTCTAGAAAAAAAGGAAAAAAACCAAAACAGAATCAAATAACTATCTCTTAAAGCTCTCTTGAAGAATGGAAGAGATGGCTCAGTGGTTAGGAGCACTGGCTATTCCTACAGAGGACATGAGTTTGAGTTCCAGCACCAATATGGTAGCTCACAGCCTTCTATAATTTTAAATCTATGGCATCTGACACTTTCTTCTAGTCTCCTTAGGGGACCAGACACAGACACTAGGCATGCACGTGATGCACAAACATACATGCAGGCAAAACAGCCATATACATGAAATATAAAATAATTTTTCTTTTTTTTTTTTTTTTTTGGTTTTTCGAGACAGGGTTTCTCTGTGTAGCCCTGGCTGTCCTGGAACTCATTCTGTAGACCAGACTGGCCTCGAACTCAGAAATCCGCCTGCCTCTGCCTCCCAAGTGCTGGGATTAAAGGTGTGCGCCACCACCGCCCGGCAAAATAATTTTTCTAAAAGATAAAAAGTTTACTTGAAATAATTTCTATTTGGCTAAGCCAACAAGCCATTACAAAAAATTTTTTGTTTCATTCTCCTTTTAATTTTTTTTTTTTTTTTTTGGTTTTTCGAGACAGGGTTTCTCTGTATAGCCCTGGCTGTCCTGGAACTCACTTGGTAGACCAGGCTGGCCTCGAACTCAGAAATCGGCCTGCCTCTGCCTCCCAAGTGCTGGGATTAAAGGCGTACGCCACACCGCCCGGCTTTAATTTTTAAAAGTTGTTATTACATTCTTTTATCAGTGTATGTGTGTGAGCATGTGTGTGTGCATGCATGCATGCATGTGTGTGAGTGTATGTATGTGTGTGAGTGTGTGCATGCATGTGTGTGTGAGTATGTGTGTCAGTGCATGTGAGTATGTGTGTGTGCGCATACGCACAAGCTCACACCTACATTGGTTTGACAGGGACTACATGTCACAGTCAGAGTATAACTTAGGGAGAAGTCAGTTCTCTCCTATCATGTGGGTTCAGACTCAAGGCCAAGTAGTCAGATTTGGCAGTAAGAACCTTTATTCTCTGAGCCATCTCTGCAGTTTCCTGCTTTTTTTGACTTGTAAATATTGCACTTTAATAAGTTTTCTATCATTTTATTATCACTTATTTTTTTGGACGATTTCATACATGTGTATGTTTGTTATGTTTACCCCATTACCTTCTCTTGGCCCTTGCTCCCTGCAGCTGAAAACCTTCTTCTAAACTATTCCCTTTCTCATTCCCTGGATTCCAGTTTTTGGGTGGGATCCAGGGAGTTTCTTGAGAATTGCTTGCGTGAACTTGGTAGGAGGTTATTTATCAGCACTAGAGCCACTTACCAGTGGCTACTCCACTGAAGAAAATGCCTCCGTCTCCCCCAGAAATCACTAACCGCCAATAACTTGTTGGGAGGGCTGACCTTATGAGCCCCTCCCCCATCAGTGATGGACCTTTGAGCCCAGTCTTATGCAAGTGTTCTTATTAAATATTCTTCAAAATGAAATATATTTACATTATTTTCCCCTTTCCCTTTCCTCCTCCAACTCCTCTCATGTACCCCACCCCTTGCTTACTCTTTCTCAAATCCATGGCCTCTAACCTCATTTTCTTTAATTGACACACACACACACACACACCACAATCTGCTCCGTTTGTTTAATGTTACTTGTATGTATATGATTTCAGGGCTGACCACTTCATATGTGAAGGTGCTTTCAACATTCCTTAGTTGTGTATAACTCCTTGTCTAGGGTTAGGACTCTCTGGTATTTCTCTCTTGCATGTCGGTTGGTGGTGTCCTTGTTCAGGTCTTGTTTCAGACATGTTGAAAGTTCATTGGTGTGGCTTCCCTGATATTTCTAGAAGATGCAATCTCCCAGCAGACATCCTGTTTCTGAGACTCTTGCGATCTTTCTGCCCCCCTCAATGGTTGGGGAGGTTCCCTAAGCCTTAGATTCAAGAGTTATAAACAAAGTTTTTAAAACTTTGTTACTAAATAAACAGAAAAGTTAGCAGTGAGCTTGATGTTGCCTGCATAATTCTTTTTCTTTAAAATTAGGAACCAAATTACTAAAATGCCCCCAGATGTGCATGGATCACCTCCACCGGAAGATGCCCTTTCTTATGTCAATCTTTCTGGATTCCAGTTGTATTGTAGATCTATCAGTTAGGGCTGGGCATCACACAATCACTCATTCGCTGCATTCTGATTGGCTGTGGTTTTCTGTAATGGTCTCCATCTATTGCAAAGAGAAGTTTCTTGGATGAGAGGTGATGATTACATTTGTCCATGGCTATAAGAATAAATATTTAGGATATGGTTAGGAATTGTGCTAGATTAAGAAAGTGGCAGTTTTAAGTTCTCTTCCAAGATCCATGGCCTCACTAGCCCTGAGTAGTTGGCCAGGGATGATTTCCCTGTTGTTGAGTGGACCTTAAATCTAATTCGAGAGCTATTGGTTGTACCCAAGATATGAGTGACCTTATTGCACCTTTAGGGTTAATGTTGGCCATTGTAGTTCAAAGGTGTGCTGAGTAGCACACTATGGGTTGCTTCCCTCCCTTGGAAGCTTGCATGGCACCTTCTGTTTCCATTAAAGCTAGTCCTCAGGCTTTCAGGTCAGGTCCCCTTCAGATTCTCTGGGTCCTTCAAGGTCTGGGAGGCAACCAAGGGCAACAGCGATAGCCTATAATGTTCTCTTGGACTCCCCTGACCAATAACTCATAAAGGCTTCTCTTGCCTGGTGTTGTAGGTTTTGTTAGCTAGTCTGTGCCTCTTGGGTGGAGCATTACCAGTTTACCACTTCAGCTAGGAAATTTTCATTTAAACTGTATATGTATGTGTGTATGTTGACCTTCCCTACTCCCAGTTAACTACCCCTTCTATTTTTCCTTTTTTTTTTTCAAACAACTTTTGCTTTCCTGTTCTCTTCATTGCCAGTGACCTATATCCCCAGCTCTTGGTAGTGGTGGTAGTTCTTCTGGGAAGGGGGACAACAAGGTCTAGATGTATAGCCTAGGATAATCTTGCATCCACACATCCTCCTGCCTCCACCTTTGTAGTGCTGTGATGAAGATGTGCCACCATGTCTGCCTTATTGTCTTCCTTGCTTACTAAACTAGTAAACTGCATCCTTTTATTTTTCTGTCTTGCCTTTCTTTTTGATGTATGCTTAACATCCCAGAGAATATTTTGCAACAATGCATGCATAGAAATATTCTTTATCCCCTTTTATACTTAAATGGTACCCCATTGAATAGATGTATCAGAACTCATTAAACTAAGCCTCCAATAGGGAAGAAGGTTATTGCCAGTGTTTTGTTTCTATGCTGAGTGCTGGAATATGTAGATTTGTATTTTTAAGTTTTCATAATGCATCTTTGGAATAAATTCCTAAGAAAAGGAAATACCAATAGGGAAAGCTGTGAAATTTTTGGAGTCTTCTAACTTGGTAGGAAAAAGACGGTCTCAATGAAGCTTGAATTTTCATTTCTCTTACTGTGAATAAGATTGAAGACATTCTACGTGGCTCAGACCCATTTGCATTTCTTTTGCTTCAACTTATTTCTCCTACTATTAGACCATTTCCTAGGATTATTAGTCTTTTTCCATTTTTAAAAGCCTCTCATATATTGGGGATAGTAACTCTTCATGATACAAACTGAAACTGCATTTCCCCTTTTTTTCCCTTTTTGTCCTATTGCAGACATTTCTGCATGCAATGGGTTATTTTAGTGCAACCAAGTTTATCAAATAGTTTTCCTTATTGCTTTTGCACTTTGAGTCAGGGCTGTAAATGTTTTATCCTCTCTGAGGTTATAGGGCAGACACCTTTGCCATCAACATGTGGTCCTCAGATGAACAGCAAGGCATCCATCACCTCTAGTATATTAGAAATGTGGACTGTCAAGCTCTACCGGGACCCATTGCAGCAGAGGCTGCATTTTAAGGAGAACACACAGACACTTAATTTTCACTGCCAACCGCAGGCCTGCTCTGGGAATGTAACCCTGGGTACTCGTGAGTCATTGGCCACTGGTATTGGGAAAAGAAAAAAAACACACACAAGGAAGAAATAAGATCAAGTGTTGGGTGTGGCTTGGCCTACGCCTGTAATCTCAGTACTTGGGGTGCAGAGGCAAATGGATCTGTGGATTCAAGGTTGTCCTAAGGTATACACTGGGACCTTGTCCCCAAGAAAAACAAAAACAAGTGTTTGGGATATAGGTCAGTGGCAGGGCTCAATAGCTTGCACTCCATCTCCAACTACGGCAAAATAATAATAATAATAATAATGTCAACCTGCATATAAGATATGAAGGAAGACTGTCTAGATTACTGATGTTATTAAGTACAGATGCAGAATGTTCTATTGAAAAGACCTTTACCAATGTATCCTGTGCAGTCCTAAGATTCTATGACTGATATATTGAACTGTCTATTTTCAGAAACATCTGGGAGGGCAAATCATTCATGAAAAATGGGCTCTGGTTATTTTCCAGATGAATAAATAACATTATCTGCTGCTGGGAGGCTTTTCAAGAGTCCTGTGACCATGGACTTTGCAAAGGGTGGGGGAGGGGAATAAACCTCTTTTAGGCTTGCTGCAGTGCACAAGCAAATTCTGTTCCTCTCCTACAAGCTGCAAAGATGGACACATGACCTGTGCTAAGTAAATGGGTGGGTAAAAGATTCCATACAAAGATACTTGCCATGCCTTTGCTTCAGGCACTATGCAGTTGTTTGTCGGTAATGTGCAGTTCTTCCAGAGGGTGCGTGTTACTGAATCTCCTTTGCTGATAGCATCCATAGAGCTTAATACGAACAAAAGAAGGAGCAGGCTGGAGGATTAAACCTTAACTCAGCTGTTTCTATCTGCATTTTGCATTGTCTTGGAATGTGAAGAGGTTTTGCAAGAATGATTAAAGCAGGAATCAGCTATGATAATAGGGTATTGTTATTCATTTTGAATACGCAGGCTAGGACTCAAGAGCCACTTGGAATTCCAAACACTATTAGAGAGAAAAATCCGCTGCTACCAAATACAGAACTGAGCCTGAAGACATGAGAAGCAAGGCGGTATAATCTGATTGGTGACTTAGTGCTCCTGTTCACTTTTGACTTTTCTAGTATATCTAAGACAACATTCTTCAAATTCAACATGGCATTTACATTTAAAATACATGTAGGGGTCCCGTGAAACAGCTCAGTGGGTTAAGTGCTTGCTGTCAAGCCTGACCATCTGAGTTTGATCCCCAGAACCCACATGTTAAAATGAAAAGAGACACTTCAGTCCCACAAGTCTTCCTGTGACCTCCACCCACATGCTGTGACACTTATGTGCCCCATCCCATACGAACTGTGCCCTTGGAAGCCAGAAGCCACAAATTCCCCCTAGAACTAGAGTTGTGGGCTGTTATGAGCTTCCCAACCTGTGTGCTGGGAAGTGAACTCAGGTTCTCTGCACGACCAGTACACACTCTAAATACTGTGCTATCCCTCCATCCTGTGAGTAAGATATTTTAAAACAGAAAACAAAAACCCTGCAAGGACTATGGTTCAGTGGTTAACCATGTGGACTCGATCCCCAGCACCAGCTTCAAAACAAATAAGTCTGTCTATCGACAAATATGTGTTTGGAGTGGGTATGAGGGGACAGGGAGATGATTGGGATTGGGGTCTATAATGTGAAATTCACACAGAATCAATAAAAAGTCTAATTAAAAAAGGTGAGAGTTTACATTTTCAGCTCTATAGGAGACTGGAAATATATTATAGGAAATACAATGTTCCAAACTGTAGAGGTTATTTAATGAGCTTCCATAAATAAAGCTAGCGGCTTCATACAACTTCATGAGAGATGTGATCTAGCTGTCCTTGGCTTCAGCCTGACCTGGCATCCTGGGCGGGCAGGAACCATTTCCATGAGCTAGTTTCCTGCAGTCACCGTGTCAACCTTTCTGACACAAAGTATAGAGTGAAAATATTCATGTGTCAGATTTTCTCAAAACTTGCCTGTGGGAGTATAAATTGGTAACAAAACAAAACAAACAAACAAACAAACAAAAAAACCTCAGAGTTTTTACGAAAGTTATCAACACAGGTTGGGCCATGTCTCAGAGCTCTGACTATCCAAGCATCTGTGTAAAAAGTCAGATTGGCCAAAGGAAACCAATGCTGCCGCTGGAAGAAGGGGTTAGAGACACGAGGAGCACTGGGGCCTGCTGGCCACCAGCCTAGCTGGAAAACTTCGTGTTCCAGGTTCAGTGACAGACCCTGATTCAAGGGAATAAAGCAGTAAGAGAGAAGACATCTGATGTCCCCTCTGGCACATGTGTATATGTGTGTCCACACATGCGCACAGCACATAACCCCTAAATTATCAAATGTGTAAACACACGAACCATTTAAGCATTAATTCCAACCCTATCTGATTACCTTTGAGAAATATTTACACATGTGCAAAATTTCATGTATATACGAGAAAACACTAAAGACTGGAACTGGTCTCAGTGTCCTTTAGTGGGAGGCCAGTTACCTAACTTATAGTTCAGTCACGAAGTACTCATAACGTTGAGGGTGGAAAACACCCATGTTAGCAGCATGGAAATACATCCAACAAAAATTATTAATGAGAAAAAGCAATTTACTTGTTGGTTTGGACTTTTGTTCATTTGTTTATTGGTGTGTGTGTCCCCCGTCCCGTCCCCCCCCCCCCCCCGTCTCTTTTGAGACAGGGTTGTTTGTAGCTGGGCTGGTTCTTGTAGCCAAAGACAACCATAAATTTTTTAGATGTGTAGTGTGTGCTTCTGTGGGTGTATGCATGTTCACATGTACGTGAGCACACATGTGTATGTGATGTATTTTTGTGGAGGCAAGAGTCTGATGGTCACTCTCCATTTTATTTACTGAGGCTCAGAGCTCAAGGATTCAGTCCTGGAGTCTTCTCCTCCCTTTTCTTGTGGGGAGGGTTGTTTAGTTCCTTTTTTTTTCCCCAAGACATGGTTTCTCTGTGTATCTCTAGTTGTCTTGGAACTCACTCTGTAGACCAGGCTGGCCTCCAACTGAGATCTGCCTGCCTCTGCCTCCAGAGTGCTGGGATTATAGGTGTGCGGCCACCCAATGATGTTTGGCACATCTTCTGGCCTCTTACCGAGAAATCCCAGCGTTCTGTTCCCGTATCTCACCTCCTCCATACTGACCATTTTATTGTTTTGCCCCACCAGACTCTTTAGTATGTGTTGCTATGCTGACTTTCAAACAGAGTCATACCTGCTGGAATGAAATTTGCCTTGAGCAAGAGTACAAGGTGCAAAGGGCAACTCAGTTCTTTTCGGGTCCCATCCCATTCCCTTGCCAGACATTCAGGAGGCCAGAGAAAGCCTACTGTTAGCCGGGCGGTGGTGGCGCACACCTTTAATCCCAGCACTTGGGAGGCAGAGGCAGGCAGATTTCTGAGTTCGAGGCCAGCCTGGTCTACAGAGTGAGTTCCAGGACAGCCAGGGCTACACAGAGAAACCCTGTCTCGAAAAAACAAAAAAAAACAAAAAAAAAAAAAAGAAAAAAAGAAAAAAAAAAGAAAGCCTACTGTTTAAAACCCTTCATCTCAGGCCTGGGGATGTCACTCAGTTGACAATGCTTGCTACAGAAACCAAGACTTGATCCTCAGCACATAAAAGAAAACCAGAAGTAATGGGTGTCTCTTATCGGAGGGTCTGCTCTGAACTTAGTCTGCTTGACCTTTTGTTCGAATATTGATAATCTTTTCATTGCTGCTCATGGGCTTCATAAACCCGTGAGAGGAAAGGGAGGCTTAAAAATTTCAAATTTTCTGATGTTTTTCTTTTGTTTTATGTTTTGAAAGCAGTTTCATGTAGCTCAGGCTGGCCCTCCCATTATGTAGCCAAGACTGTCCTGGAATTCTTGAATCCTCTTCCTTAAAATTTGTCTGAAACATGCACTACCATGGCTTAAGATCTCAACTCTTCCTCCTAGACATGGCGGGCAAAATGCACCCATGAACTAATCAACAATATTGTTGCTTGAACTAGACCAGCATAATGGCATCACCAATTAGCATGCCAATGTGAAGAGGGGGAAATTGTAGGTAGTCCCAAACCTAGATGGAGAGCTACAGATAATCATTGTGAGAGAGAGAGAGAGAGAGAGAGAGAGAGAGAGAATCAGTTTCTTCCCAGGAACAAGCTCCCACATAGGTTATACAATCTCAAATTGGGCACACGAACACAGGGGTAAAGCTACCTGGATTTAGTAGGTTATATATACATATGTACATATATGTTATATATATACATATACTTGTATGCATACATGTAATAATAATAATTAAAGAAAAGATCATGAATTTGAGAGGGAGGACATGGGAGGAAATAGAGGGGTTCTCAAAAAATAAAACTAATTTTAAGGAAAAACTTTAACTTTTAAAGAGGCTGTGTGAGGCTGGGCAGATAGATGGCTTGCTCAGTAAAGTGCTGGTGGGCTAAGCATGAAGACCTGAGTTCAAGCCTCAGCATCCAAGTGAAAGAAAAAAGTGGGCATGGTGACAAGCATCTGTAATCTCAGTGTTGGGAAGGCAGAAACAGATGAGGTGGGATCTCAGTGGCCAGCCAACCTAACCGATTGGTGAGCTTCAGTTTCAGTGAAAGACCTTGCCCCAAACAATAAGGTGGAGGCCTCCATGAATGTGGGCATATGTATCCAGATACACAAGTCACACACTTACACACACGTGTGCTTACATGCACATGTATGTGTGAGGCTGCATAACTTTTCTTGAAGAAATCTGAACAAATGCTTATTCATCGACAACAAATGAAATACATGATTTCACGCAAGTGGAGCTCAGCGAACCTGGGCCATTTTTCAGATTACTTACGGGAGCAGAATGAGTCACAGGCAGTTGTGTCACTACAAAACCTACCCCAGCATCGTGATGATTCACAAAAGAAGCATCCGAGGAGCTTCCTACATGACTTGCAGGCAGCTCGACCCAGGGATTATCTTTCCATCCCAGAAATTGTTATTGCTTGTGTAATCTTGGGGAAGGGGCCTTGTGAGTCTTCTAAGTATCAGGAACTTCCTGAAGCCTGTGAGTAAGAAGACTTACTGAGTCTTGATGAATCTCCTACTAGAAATGAACGTTTCAATTGGGACAAAATATTTAAGCAACAAGACAACTGCCAAGAAATAGATGCACAGCCGGGCGGTGGTGGCACACCCCTTTAATCCCAGCACTTGGGAGGCAGAGGCAGGCGGATTTCTGAGTTCGGGGCCAGCCTGGTCTACAGAGTGAGTTCCAGGACAGCCAGGGCTATACAGAGAAACCCTGACTCGAAAAACCAAAAAAATAGCCGGGCGGTGGTGGCGCACGCCTTTAATCCCAGCACTTGGGAGGCAGAGGCAGGCGGATTTCTGAGTTCGAGGCCAGCCTGGTCTACAGAGTGAGTTCCAGGACAGCCAGAGCTACACAGAGAAACCCTGTCTCGAAAAACCAAAAAAAGAAAAAAAAAAAAGAAATAGATGCACAGCTGGGCAGTGGTGGCGCACGCCTTTAATCCCAGCACTTGGGAGCAGAGGCAGGCGGATTTCTGAGTTCAAGGCCAGCCTGGTCTACAGAGTAAGTTCCAGGACAGCCGGGCTGCACAGAGAAACCCTGTCTCGAAAAACTAAAAAAAAAAAAAAAAAAAAAAAAAAAAAAGAAAAAGAAAAAAGAAAAAAAAGAAATAGATGCACAGACTTTATAGTTTGGTGTGTGTGTGTGTGTGTGTGTGTGTGTGTGTGTGGTGTGTGTGTGTGTGTGTGTGTGTCTGTGTGTTAGGAAATAAACTTAGGGCTAAGTAATCATTCTAAACTTAGTTACAGCTCCAGCCTCAACAGATCTCATAGAAGTAGGTAGAAATAATGGTTACTGTAAATATTATGTGTATGTGTGTGTGTGTGTGTGTATACATATGTGTATATACATATATATAAAAAATTACAGGCTAGACCAACAATAGCTGTTACCAATGTAAAGTCCAAAAATCCAGTAGTTGCTCAGTCCAGGAGGCTGGTCTTCAGCATACACCAAAACCCCAAAGTAGGCTCTAATGCCAGTGAAGAAATGAACTTGCTAGTGAAAACAAGAGCAAGCAGCACAGAACAAGCTTTTTTCTTCCATGTCTGTTATATAGGCTGCCAGCAGAAGGTGTGGCCCAGATTTAAGATGGATCTCCCTACCTCAATCTGGGTTAAAAGTGGATCTTCCCACGCAAATGACTTAAGAAAATCATCCCTCACAGGTGTACCTGGCAACTTGGGTTTTAGTTAATTCCAGATATAGTCAAGTTGACAAACAAGAATAAACATCACAGTCACCATAGACAGGGAACCATGAGGAGCAGTAATCACAGAGAAAGGACGGCTAACAGGCACAAGGTTGAAGTTGGCTAGGAGGAAGAACTTTTAGTGTTCTGTCTCATGGTGGGTAGGATAACTGTGTCAGCAGTTGGTTGTGTATTTCAAAAGCGTTTGCTAAGAGAGATTTTTTTTTAATGTGCCCAACACAAAGAAACACTAAATGTCTGAGGTGATGAAGCCAATAATCCTGATCTGATCATTGCACGTTGATGTGTATATACTGAGACACCACTGTTCTTCAGTAAAAACACAGTTATTATGTATCAGTGAAGAATGAGTCGGGCAGTGGTGGCGCACGCCTTTAATCTCAGCACTTGGGAGGCAGAGGCAGGCAGATTTCTGAGTTCGAGGCCAGCCTGGTCTACAGAGTGAGTTCCAGGACAGCCCGGGGTACACAGAGAAACCCTGTCTCGAAAAAACAAAAAAAAAAAAAAAAAAAAAAAAAAAAAGAAAAAGAATGAAAAACATAAGGTCAAGGGTATGGCTGGGTGATAGAACACTTTGTTAGTGTATGCAACAAGGTCCTGGTTTTTTTTTGTTTGTTTGTTTGTTTGTTTGTTTTTTTGTTGTTTATATATATATAATATATATATATATATGTGTGTGTGTGTGTGTGTGTGTGTGTGTGTGTGTGTGTGTGTGTATGTTTTAAAAGTGAATATTCAAGCTGGTCAGTGATGGCACACACCTATAATCCCAGCACTCAAGAAGCAGATACAGGTGGATATCTGTGAGTTTGAGACCAGCCTGGTCTCCAAAGACAGTTCCAGGACAGACAAGGCATTTACACAGAGAACTCTTGTCTTGAAAAACAAACTAGCAAGTTACTGTTGAAGAAAAGAGGGAAGGAGAAAAGAAGGAAATAATGGAGGGAAGAAGAAAGTAGGTCAGCTATACATACCCTGTTCTAGTTAGGTTTCTTTCTAGTTAGGTTTCTGTTGCTGGGATTAAACATTGACCAATCCAATGTGAGAGAGGAAAGGGTTTACCTGCTCTATCACAGCCCATCATTGTGGGAATGTCAGGACAGGAACCTGGAGGCAGGAACCAAAGCACAAGCCATGGAGGAGTGCTGCTTACTGGCTTACTCCCTATGACTTGCTCAGTCTGCTTTTTTTTTAATTTTTTAATTGGATATTTTATTCACATTTCAGATGTTATCCCCTTTCCCCATTTCCTCCCCATCCAGAAACCCCCTATCCCATCCCCAGTCCTGCTTCTGTGAGGATGTGCCCCCACCCACCCACTCCCACCTCCCTGCCCTTAATTTTCCTCCACACTGGGGCATCCAGCCTTCACAGGACCAAGGATCTCCTCTCCCCACTATGCCCCACAAGGCCATCCTCCCTTACATATATAGCTGGAGCCTCCCTATGTGCTCCCAGGCTGGTAGTTTAGACCCTGGGAACTCTGGTTGGTTGGTATTGTTGCTTTCCCCATGGGACCGCAAACCCTTTCAGCTCCTTCAATCTTCTCTCTAACTCCTCCATTGGGAACCCCATGATCAGTTCAATGGTTAGCTGTGAGCATCTGCCTCTGTGTATGTCACGCTCTGTGTATGTCAGGCTCTGGCAGACCTCTAAGGAGACAGCTGTATCAGGCTCCTGTCAGCATACACTTCCTGACATCCACATCAGTGTCTACCTTTGGTGACTGCACATGGGATGGATACCCAGTTGGAATGGTCTGCAGACGGCCCCTCCTTCAGTTTCTGTCCCATACTTTGTCTCCATATTTACTCCCATGAGTATTTTGTTACCGCTTCTAAGAAGGACTGAAGCACCCACACTTTGGTCTTCCTTCTTCATGAGCTTCATGTGGTTTGTGGGTTGTATCTTGGGTATTGAGAGCTTTTTGGCTAATACCCAATTATCAGTGAGTGCATAGTCTGCTTTCTTATACAATCCTAGACCATCTGTCCAGGGTAGCACTACCCTTAGTGGGCTAAGTTCTTCTGTTCAATCATTAATCAAGAAAATGCCTCTTAAATGTATATACAGGCCATTGTGATGGAGGCATTTATCTCAACTGTAGCTCCCTCTTTCCAGGTGACTTTAGCTTGGGTCAAGTTGACAAAAAGCAAGCAAGCAAGCAAGCAAGCAAGCAAATAAAAAATGTAGCCAGCATACACTTTCTTAAGAGATTAGCAGGGAGGGCATGGAAGGCATGATGGTGGCAGAGACCAATGGTGGAGAGTAATCGAGGCAGACTCCTGTCATTGACCTCTGGTCTCTACACACATGTAACACATGCACCCAGATACACACGTACATATATCTATACACCACACGCACTCAACTTCTGATCAAGAAGCAGGCCTTATGAAAGCCCAGTCTGTGTGGCCTGGCCCAAAAGTTCTGATTTTAGTAGTTAGCCCAAGAATACATAAACACTTTTGAAAAGTTCCTAGGCCCCAATGCTGCTGATCCAGTTGTAGAGGTTAAGATAAGAAATTTGAGTTAGGAGGGATTATGCGGCTTGTCCAAAGTCACGTAGCCAATGAGTGTTAGAAACATAGTTTGAACCAGAACTTTTGACTCTGGACCCATCACAACATCGTTATACTCTTTATAGTAAAAGCAGACAATCAAATTATAAATAAATGTATATGATTAATTTAGAATAATCATTGTGAATGAACAGGACTAAATGTTTTTTAGCAACATCTAATTTTTCCCTGCATCCCAAGAGTCTTGAAGGTCTAATGTTATGATCTGTTAAATGGTTCCTTAAGTAATTTCAATTATTTTCAGTCTTTTTATCCTCTGACTGGTAACTAAAGATGGTAATTTTCAAAAGTATAGACAATGCACTGAGGGAAAGCCTCTGTTCCACACAACAAAATGACAAATAATTTTAAACTTTATAGCTGTTAATAGTTTAATACAATCTCCTTATTTCATTGGCAAGGAGTTGGTTAAAGTGTTCCATGGCACCTTGCAACAGTTTTACAATGGAGTCTTTATGCATTTGCAAAACTAGAAGTGAGAAATGCAGATAAGGCAGCAACAGTCTTCTTTACTCTTACAAGTATGTGCCTTGCCAGCAATTTACTCCAACAATTACATGATTAAAATAGAATAGAGAAATAGCCGGCGCGTGGTGGCGCACGCCTTAATCCCAGCACTTGGGAGGCAGAGGCAGGTGGATTTCTGAGTTCGAGGCCAGCCTGGTCTACAGAGTGAGTTCCAGGACAGCCAGGACTACACAGAGAAACCCTGTCTCGGAAAAAAAAACAAAAAACAAAAAACAAAAACAACAACAACAACAAAAAGAATAGAGAAATATAATTTCTTCCTTGAGAAATATGTCAAAAGTTATGGTGCTATCATACAGGTAAAACAAAAGTCTTTGAAGTATCAGTAAAATTTACCAATAGTTAAAACAGTCATTTGTGCACCCAAAATGGGAAAATAATCATCTTTTCTGTTTTAACTCAATCCTTTTTCTGTTAGTATATGTTTTGTAAAGTACAATTCCTCATACTTGCAGCTAAGGACTGGCCAATCATTCATTTGTCTCTGGCACAACACTTTAGTCAACAAAGTCTCCAGAGTTATTTAGACTAGCAGACAAGTTTAGAAAGCTTCTAGAAACATCCTTGACACACTAATGAGTTGTAGGTGAGCTCCCTCCACACACAAACTCTGTTCTATACCATCAACCTGGGTAGCTGTTACATATATAACAAGTGTGACCTTTGGTGAAATGGACATTGTGAAGAATTCTAGTTTTAGCCATAATGTGGCCAAATGTTATAAGCCATTATGTGTTTATGTTTTGTTTTCATTATACTATGTAACTTGGTTTGATAGTATTTAGAACAGGAGACCAAAATGGCACTCCAAAACAATGAGCTATTGTTACTGGATATGTCATTAAATAGACAGTATAGAACATTGACAGAATGTCACCCTCACTGTAGTTCAGGGCAATGGCCTATGAAATGAAATCTGTGGGTTACTATAATAAGATAATAGGAGAATTCTAGGAGTTCCAGAAATTTCCCTTGGCCATCCTGTCTACAGGGCACAACTCTTCAAGCAAAGAACAGCCATTATAAATATTCTCAATGAAGTAAAAAGTGGGAGGTATAGTAAAAGAATCTTAACACAATGAAAACAGAAATATTTGCTGTGCAAAAATAACTAAACAGAAATTTTTAAGGAGGAAAACTATAATACCCAAATTATAGTCTCTATGCATGAGATTATGAGCAAATATCTGGCTCCTAATTTGCTATTAATCTCAATTTTTGGCAATAGCATCCATTTCTGTTTTTGAGACAATGTTTCTCACTCCACACTACTCAATTTGACTACAGTGGCTAGCCAACCAACTGCAGAGATCTCTGGTCTCCACCTTCTGGCCACTCAGGTTCAGACACAAGCCACCTAGCTTTGACAAGATTGCTGGGGAATCAATCTCAGGTTCTCATACGTGTATGGCAAACTATTTACTTATGGAACCACCTCCCCAGTCACCAACACAGAGGTTGTAAGCAACAAAAATGCATCTAAAATAAAGCACAGTGAGGAAATATGTTACAAAACAGTGTCAAGAAATTTTGTGTACATACAATTAGAATCCCGAGAAAGGAGAAAAACTGGGCTTCACAAAAATATTTAAAGACATGGACCAAAGGATTCTGTAAGTTTCCACAAATGATCTATGGTAGCTAGTTCTGGTTTTCAATGAGTGAGTTTATTATGTATATAGCAAGCCAAAGCAAAAGAATGAATAGCAAATGATAGATAGATGCATTGATACAGAATATTGCCAACCCAGGTACTCAAAAACTGCATCAGTAAGCTAGAGTTTCGGATACAGAGATTCTGGGCAGAGTAGAGTACCTCCTTGGGTCAAAGAACTAATAAAGATAACATCAAATCAGGTGCTCACAACATCCAGCACAAACCAACTGGGGAAGTGGAGACAGTTGATTGGCTTTCCTAATTGAGCTTTCCCTCCATGCTGAGTTACCCATGGCTGAGCTCCTGGCCTCTCTTTCCCACTGCAGGCAATTTTACACCATAAACAATAGCAACTTCTGTAGGAAATGTCTTACCTTGTAGCTGTTGTCAAGGACATGATGTTTTTACTCCTGGGCTGTTTTGCTGTTCTCTCCCCTTCCTGTCACAGTTAGAACAGATAGCCTGTGCTCAGATAATCAGCATTGGAGGACATTGAGATAAACATGCTCAGGTCTGAAATGGGGCATGGGGGATGCTTCTAGAGCCAACTTCTCAGTGAGCACACAAAACACATGTCAATTTACCAATCGAATGTACATTACACCAAGTTTCCAAATTTGGTTTTAGAAATCCCATAAAGCCACTAATCTAAATTGCATAATGAATAACAACATAAAACACAAAGAGAACCACCACATCAAGACATAGCCAGGTCCAGTTGCTGAAAACCAGCAATAAAGAAAACCTGAAGCCGGGCGGTGGTGGTGCACGCCTTTAATCCCAGTACTTGGGAGGCAGAGGCAGGCGGATTTCTGAGTTCGAGGCCAGCCTGGTCTACAGAGTGAGTTCCAGGACAGCCGGGCTACACAGAGAAACCCTGTCTCGAAAAACCAAAGAAAAACCAAAAAAAAAAAAAAAAAAAAAAAAAAAACACGAAAACCTGAAAAGGTGCAAGGGAAGACAAGTACATTATATTACGTATTTGTGACCAAAGCTAAAAGTCACTATACACTTTCCTAACTGTGAAAAGCATTATAGGTAGTTCTTTAATGAGCTGAATCAGAAGGGAGCATGTCTTCCTATAATTTTATCCTCAGAAAACATAGCTTTCAAAAACACAAGAGTGAGAGATTGGGGAGATAGTTCAGTGGGTAAAGTGGTTGTTATCTAACACAAAGACCCAAGTTTAGATCCTTAGCACTCAAGTAAAAACCCTCAAAGCTGGATTTATCCGGTTTGCAACCTCAGGGACGAAAGGTGGAGACAAATCCAGAAGGCTCACTAGACATTCAAACAGCGAGCTCCTGCTTCCGTGAGACACTGCCTCAAAAAACAAGGAGACATAGGTCTCTAGTCTCAACGGAGACAGGAGAATCTCTGTGAGTTTGAGGTCAGCCTGGCTTACATAGTGAGTTCTAGGCCAGCCAGGGCTACATAGTGGGAGATTTTCTTTCTTTTCTTTCTTTCTTTCTTTCTTTCTTTCTTTCTTCTTTCTTTCTTTCTTTCTTTCCTTCCTTCCTTCTTTCTTTCTTTCTTTTTTTTTTTTTTTTTCTGGTTTTTTGAGACAGGGTTTCTCTGTGTAGCTCTGGCTGTCCTGGAACTCACTCTGTAGACCAGGCTGGCCTTGAACTCAGAAATGCGCCTGCCTCTGCCTCCCAAGTGCTGGGACTAAAGGCATGCGCCACCACCGCCCAGCTGGGAGATTTTCTTTCAATCAATCAATAAAACAGAATAAACGAGGTAAAGAAGTGATTGATGAAGAAATTCTCATTTTAACCTCTGGCCTCTTCACATGCCACCTGGTATGTACACCAGCACTCAGTACACACCACACACCAATACACACGAGTTCATCTGTGGGGCTGGGACTAAAGCAGACGGGAAAAGCCATCAGGCTTCAACCTTACACAAAGAATTACAGGTAACGAAGAAATGCTGAGAACAGGAGACATAGTCTTGCCCAGGGAAGAGCATGATAATTGGTTATTCAATACCAAATGGTCAGCCATCAAAGCATACATACAAGTAACAACATATAGACTGGGCCGACTATATATATGAACACACATACACACACACACACACACACACACGCACACACACTAATAATTAAAGAAAAGAAGGCCATGAATTTGAAAGACACCAGCAGTGGGAGGCACATGGATGGGGTTGGGGGGAAGAAAGGGAAGGGAGAAAGGGTGTAATTATATTATAATCTCAAAAATATTAAAAAAAAAATAATAAAAAACTAGAATAAGAATATTTTAAACCTGGAGTTAGAAACCAAAAAAAAAAAAAAAAAAAAAAAGTGAGGTTGCCAGCTGAAAGCAATAAAATAAAAATTGGGGGCTGACTAGATGGTTTAGTGGGCAATGGCACAAGCCTAATGACCTGAGTTCAATCCTGAAGCCCATGTGAAAGTAGAAGGAGGGAACTGACTCCACAAGGTTATCTTCCACACATCCTCCAATCCATGTGTGTGCACTCTGCATACATCATATACACACAATAATAAACAATAGAATATGAACAAATAACACAAAGATCAATAAATCTAAAGCTGGATCTTTGAAACTATCAATAAAATAGATAAACCTCTAGGTAGACGGATGGAGAGAAAAAGTGAAAGAAGATAAATACAGTCGCTATCAGAAGTAAAGGAGGATGCATCGTATAGATGATGGAGATTATACATGTGTCTCTGTGTGTGCTGTTATGTGTGTGTAGCAATGCATGAGAGAAATAAATTATAACTATATTCACAAGGAAAGGCTTTAAAACTGTGGATCTGATGTTAAATTGAACAGACAGACATATCCACACTTACGCAACAAGCAACCTTACTAGGTTGGTTGCTTTTAAGATTTTAAGATTTTTCTGGCCGGGCGGTGGTGGCGCACGCCTTTAATCCCAGCACTTGGGAGGCAGAGGCAGGCGGATTTCTGAGTTCGAGGCCAGCCTGGTCTACCGAGCGAGTTCCAGGACAGCCCGACTACACAGAGAAACCCTGTCTCGAAAAAAACCAAAAAAAAAAAAAAAAAAAAAAAGATTTTTCTGATTCAGGTTACTAGCTCTCAGAGAAGGTATTTCTCACAAAATTCCAGCACATAATATCAAAACTATGCAAAGCTCTAGAGGGTTGCCACCATGAGTCATCATAACACAGTCTGGAAAGAGCTGGCAAAGAGTGCCTTGTGTTTTTATCTGAAAGGATATGTTTGTTTCAGAAGTTTGGGACTGCTGAACAATTTGAAATAAAGGATATTCACTGCATTAACAGAATGCAGAATGGCCTTAAAAGATGACTTTCATAAAATTCATTAAAAGGGTTTGATACATCCATTCATGATTAGAAAAATCATTTGAAGCCGGGCGGTGGTGGCGCACGCCTTTAATCCCAGCACTTGGGAGGCAGAGGCAGGCGGATTTCTGAGTTCGAGGCCAGCCTGGTCTACAGAGTGAGTTCCAGGACAGCCCGGGCTACACAGAGAAACCCTGTCTCGAAAAACCAAAAAAAAAAAAAAAAAAAAAAAAAAAAAAGAAAAATCATTTGAAAGCTCCAAATGAGAGGTGGGCTTCCTTCAGATGACACAAGTATGGTAGAGAAAACATCAAAAGCGTTGAAAACAAAATCGGAGAAGCTCGTGTGCATTGGAATGTAGTTCCTAGCAGCTGAGGAGGCAAGAAAGTATCATTAACCATACTCTGGCATATGGGGAAGTGAGGATGGCCCGTGTGGAGACTCGAGTATGTTAAAAGGTTGGCAAGGAGTGGGGAAATTGGAACTGGAAAACTTTATATTGCAAAAATATCAATTTCCCATGATCTGCTATATTTGGTCATTTCTATATTATGTCTGTAAAATGAGGTTAGCTGTGTTACTCTTTTGTATTGGTTTAGTCTTGTTTTGAGACTGTCTCTACCTCTTGATATAACAATTGCTGGTCTGAAACTCTCTCTATAGATCAGGCTGACCTCTTATTTGAAGTGATCCTCCTGCCTCTGGCTACTGAGTTTTGGGTTATAGGTGTGAGGCACTACACCCAGTTGGATTTTTTTTTCTGAAAGTGATTTTAATATTTGATGGTTATAATGCCACTACTGGAGGTCTTAAGATGCTTTAGTGTCAAACTAATTAAAATGGCATTTGGAATAACGAATGGCTTATCTTGTACTAATTGTCTGACCACTACCCATACATCATATACACACAATAATAAACAATAGAATATGAACAAATAACACAAAGATCAATAAATCTAAAGCTGGATCTTTGAAACTATCAATAAAATAGATAAACCTCTAGGTAGACGGATGGAGGAGAAAAGTGAAGAAGATAAATACAGTCGCTATCAGGAGTAAAGGAGGACGCATCGTATAGATGATGGAGATTATACATGTGTCTCTGTGTGTGCTGTTATGTGTGTTTTTATTTTTTTGTTTTTTTTTTTTTCTTTAGTTTTTCAAGACAGGGTTTCTCTGTGTAGCCCTGGCTGTCCTGGAACTCACTCTGTAGACCAGGCTGGCCTCGAACTCGGAAATCTGCCTGCCTCTGTCTCCAAGTGCTAGGATTAAAGGCATGGGCCCACCGCCCAGCGTTTTTTTTTGGTTTTTTTTTTTTTTTTTTTTTTTTGGTTTTTTCGAGGACAGGGTTTCTCTGTGTAGCCCGGGCTGTCCTGGAACTCACTCTGTAGACCAGGCTGGCCTCGAACTCAGAAATCCGCCTGCCTCTGCCTCCCAAGTGCTGGGATTAAAGGCGTGTGCCACCACCGCCCGGCTTTTTTTGGTTTTTCGAGACAGGGTTTCTCTGTATAGCCCTGGCTATCCTAGAAATCACTCGGTAGAACAGGCTGGCCTCGAACTCAGAAATCCACCTACCTCTGCCTCCCAAGTGCTGGGATTAAAATGGATTAAAGGTGTGTGCAACCAATGAATGCCTGGTTATTTTTCTTGTTTTAAAAAAACTGTTGCCGGGCGGTGGTGGCACACGCCTTTAATTCCAGCACTTGGGAGGCAGAGACAGGCGGATTTCTGAGTTCGAGGCTAGCCTGGTCTACAGAGTGAGTTCCAGGACAGCCAGGACCAGAGAAAACCCTGTCTCGAAAAACCAAAAAAACAAAAAACAAAAAAAACTGTTTCAGATTTATTTTGCGGGAGGGGCACATGCACCATTGAATGAATGTGGAAGTCAGAGGACAACTTGTGGGAGTCTCCTTTCACCATGTGAGTTTGGGGGAATCCAACTCAGGTTTTCTGGCTTGTCAGAAGCAAGTGCCTTTTCTTGCTAAGCTGTCTTATTTTTTCCTGTTTTCAAAAGTATAAAAATTACAAATAACTCTATGGAAAGTCTTTAGGGGTATTCTTCTGGGAGATCAAAGACTGGAGGAGCCAGAAACATAGAGCCAATAGGTCATAGAAGGTGGTTACTACCAGATTTGGGGCTCATCTCCTAGCAGGAAGGATCAGATAGCCAGTTCTGTCCTCAATAGCATGAACGGGCAGTTGATCTCTTCCAGAGCTCAGTTCACATTTTCTTCTGAGTGGCTCAAAGAGTGAAGATGCATGCTAAAATGGGTCTTTATATCTAGAGGGAGAGTTTGCCAAGATTGCCTGACTTGGAACAGGGCAGAGCTCCAAATGTATTGAGTTTGCTTCTAGCTCTTGCCAAAGTTGTATCAGGCTTTATTCAAAGCCATTTCATTCCTTTTTACCAGTACTGTAGGACACACACACACACACACACACAGTGGTACTTTGGGCTTTTGTAATCAGAAAAACAGACATTCCATGCTGCCCCTTACGGTGCTGAAGTTAGAGTAGCCCTCACTCAGCAAAGAGCGTTTCTGGTGTGGTGGAGGTGGAGGACTGGAGAAAGAGCCTTCCTTGAGTCCTAGTGTAAACAGCCTGCTGTGAACCAATTAGCCAATGCACAGCTCTGTGGAAGAGCCTGGTAGATTCTTCTTCCTTTCCACATTTTGATGCACCCCAGAGCATAGGATAGACTGTGTTCTAGGTGACAAAAGGGTTACCTCTGACCCCCTCACCTCCATCACCCTTTCATTTGCTCCTTCGCCTGCCTTACTCCTGTTTCTTGTAGATAACTTTGTAATTGCTGTTGATTTAGCTATAGTGTTCCTTGTATATATTTTGATATTTTGTTTGTTTGTTCTTTTGTTTCAAATAGGATCTCATGTAGCCTGTGTTGGCCCAGGATGATCTTGAGTGTCTGATCCTTCTGCCTCTACTTCCTTAGTGGTAGGATTACAGAGATATATCACAATGCCAAGCATGTTTTTCTTGTTCTTGTTCTCATTATTGCTGTCCCCGTCTCCCTCCCCCCCCAACCAAGAAACGGACATTTCTCTTAAACTCCAGGCTCAAGTCATTCTCCTGATGCAGCTTTGAGTAGCTGAGACTACAGATTCATGTCATATGTCCTGCTGGATGTATCTTTGCCTGGTACTTTTAATGTCTAAGCATTCCATTATCTATACACGAGTTAGTCTACGGTTTAAGTGAGGTGTAGAAATCTTACCTCTTTTGATAACTCAACACTCCCCATTTATAATATAATTTATAATTATGCTAACAATTTCCTCTCTCTCTGTCTCTCTCTCTCTCTCTCTCTCTCTCTGTGTGTGTGTGTGTGTGTGTGTGTGTGTGTGTGTGTATATATATATATATATTATATATATATATATATATTTGTTGTTGTTGTTTTGTTTTGTTTTTTGAGACAGGGTTTCTCTGTACAGCCCTGGCTGTCCTGGACCTCACTCTGTAGACCAGGCTGGCCTCGAACTCAGAAATCCACCTGCCTCTGCCTCCCAAGTGCTGGGATTAAAGGCGTGCGCCACCACCGCCCGGCTCCTCTACTATATTAAGAACTAAAAAGCCAGTGCTGTAACGATTGCTTTAACGGTTATACATGATTTAGAAAGGCCAAGATGAGAGAAAATGTCTATTGTATTTATTCTCCCCTTTTATTTGGTCATTCTTCCTTCCTTCCTGATATCTAAGACTTCTCCTGTCATTTATATTTATCAAGATTATCATGGTTCTTATTTTCTATGCTGGGAAAGTGAACCCAGAGTCCCTCCTGCCTCAGACTCCAAGTGCACATGAGACCCACCATGCTTGACTAAATTTCTTTTCAGCACTTGGGAAACATGGCGGTTTTCTTCCACTGTTTTCTGCTTTCTCTATTTTTGGTCTTTAGATAACATGTTTTCCTCTGGGTGCTTACATTAGTTTGTATTAAATTTCTGAAGCTTGGCTCTAATAAATCACAGATTTTTGTTGTTGTTTATCTTACTTAAAATTTTCTCAGGTTTGCCCTACAGTGGTGGTGAATACGTTAATTCCAGCACTAGACGCAGAGGCAGGCTGAATCTCTGTGAGTTGGAGGCCAACCTGGTCTACAAACAAAGTGAGTTTCCAGGATAGCCAGAGCTACACAGAGAAACTATGTCTCAAAAATCAACACAGCGGTGCAGTGGTGGCAAACGCCTTTAATCCCAGCATTGGGAGGCAGAGGCAGGCGGATTTCTGAGTTCGAGGCAGCCTGGTCTACAGAGTGAGTTCCAGGACAGCCAGAGATATACAGAGAAACCCTGTCTCGAAAAAACCAAAAAAAAAAAAAAAAAAAAAAAAAAAATCAACACAGACACACACTCCTGCATCTATATGTTTATGCCTTTTTGGCAAATTTCAGAAAATTTTAGGCATTAATTCTTTGACTACTATTTTAATTTCATCTTTCGCTCTTGAAACTCTCATGATCAAAAAATTAGATTTTTTTTTTTTTTTTTTTTTGGTTTTTTCGAGACAGGGTTTCTCTGTGTAGCCTGGGCTGTCCTGGAAACTCACTCTGTAGACCAGGCTGGCCTGGAACTCAGAAATCCGCCTGCCTCTGCCTCCCAAGTGCTGGGATTAAAGGCATGCACCACCACGCCCGGCAAAAAATTAGATTTTTAATATATTATCTTCCATGTCCCTGAAGGTCTGTTCTTTTTTTTTCCAGTCTATTTTCTCTCTTGCTTAAATAGAGTAAATTCTAACATCCAATTCTGATTTTCTCCCCAGACTTTTAGATTCTGTTATTGAGTCTAATTATTTCTGCCTGCAAGCAGTATTATCATTTTCAGGTCAAAAAAATTGCATTTTGACTTTTGAGATTTTCCTCCCATTTGTTACAAACAAACATGCTTACAAAAATGCCAATGCACTTTTTTTTTAAAAATGAGAGCTGTTTTTAGATGCTTGTCAGTTGATTCTAACAATCCTGTCATCTTAGTGAATTGTTTCCCACTCAAGCTGAGAATTCCTCGATTCTTAGTATGGAGAGTACTTTTCAAAAACGGACGTTATATTAGTCAAATACTATGTTTCAGCAAGCCTCTCCTACGCAGCTCAAACTAACCAGCTACGGGTAGGGAAAGGTTAAGTTCCAGATTGTGAGAGCAGCGTTTGCTGACGTTTGCGCACGCGCGCGCCTGCACCTGCGCCTGCGCTCCTGGACTGCGTGTGACTGCCTGGCGGGGCGGGGCGGGGCGAGACGGGATGCTGGCTCCATTCTAGGCGGCTAACGCCAGTCGCCTTGCGCTCTGTGGCGCCTCGACATTGCCTCCAGTAATCTGGCGGTAGCTAGGAACTCGTCAGCGCTGCGAGGGGGGTGAAAGTTCAGACCCTGGGCTGGGTGACGTCAGCAGAGGGGGCGGGACGCCTCGCTACTTCTCGGAAAGTCCGGGCTGTTTCAGCGGAGCCAAGGAATGGGAGGCGCCTAGCCTCCCCGCAGGCCACAGCGCTGGGACTCCTGCCTTCCCTGCTATCTCCCTGAGGCAAGGGGTGTGTGGGAATGTCTCTTTACTGTTGAAAGGTTCGAGCCTTTCCTGCTTAAGGGTGGGACCACACAGGCTGTTGAGATTTTTTTCCCTCTTGTCGTGTTTGGCTGAAATGGAGCAATCATTGTGCAGAAATTTTCTGTCTAGCTAGAAAAAGCCGACTTTCTTGCAGGGTGGGTTTTTTGTTTGTTTTGTTTTTCATTTTCTGTCTGTGCCTGCTCTTTCTGGGGTGCTGGCTTCTCCAGAAGCAGTCTGGAAGGTATGGAAACCCATAGTCATGTGATCATCAGGTCCGGTAGCCCTCAGTAGCTCTGCTTTTCATCTCCACCTTATTTTATATCGAAAATTAGGCATTTTGGGTGTTCTTAGTGGTACTGGGAAAAGTGCGTTTTGCTTCATTTTTCTAGAGGCTACGGCCCTATCAGTATTTTTTTCGTACGTCATCACAACCATGAAAGGATGTGTACAGGCTTGGTAGGCCTTGTCAACTGAATGGGAATCCATAAGTGACTAAGAAGACATTTTAGAAAATCAGTTTCTTGGTTGTTTTTTTTTTTTGTTTTTTGGGGGGGTTTTGTTTGTTTTTTCCTATTTTTTGTCTTTAAAAAATTTGAAAAGATACATCCCTGTCAACAATTTTCTGTTTCTCTTCTTTCAAGATTATGTAAGAGGAAAGAACTATGGTTTCAGGGAAAGGGCAATAAAGTCAGCTCTAGGAGATTCTGTGTTTTTACTAAGATGCGATTAGTTTATAAGGGATGTATATATATTTAAAATATATGATTGCATACAACACACACTCACGCACGCAGCCACCATGAACGCATGAACCATTACAGCATCACCACAACCAAAACTAAAACAAATCTATCACCTCAAAAATTTCCTAATTTTCCTTTAAAATTTCTCCCTTCAGTCTTTACTACCTGAAACCTCACCCCAGGCAGCCAGGGCTCAGGCTTTTGCTATGTAGCCCAGGCTGGCATCCAACTCATCATCTTCAGGCTTCAGCCTCCTAGGTACTGGGATTACAGGCTGGCCATATCACACCCATCTACTTCCTATCACAAAATAAATTTGCATTGTTTAGAATTTTGTATAACTGTAATAATAATTATTGACTGGCTTCTTTCACACATGATAATTCATTTGCAATTCATCCATTTTACTATACCTATTAATAGTTTTTCTCTCTTTTTAAAGATTCCTATGTGTGGCTGTATGACATCGTGGCTAGCCTTTCATTTGTTGATGGACATTCCAGTTGTTCCCAATTTTGGGCTGTTATAAATAAAGTGGCTCTGAACGTTCATATGCATCTCTTTTATATAGAATATGCTTTCTTTGCTTGTGGCTAAATATATAGGAATAAAATGGCTGGATCATAAAATAGGCATGTGTTTAATATTCTTCTCTCCCTTTTTCTGTGTGAATACAGGTTGGAGGTTAACACGGAGTGTTATCAATCCATCAGTGTGTCACTGAACCTGGAGCTCACCCATCTGCTAGACTGGGTAGGTAGCTCTCAAGCCCTACGAACCCTCTTAGCTCTCAGCTTCTCCAGGATTGTGAATACATGCATGTATCACCATGCCAGGTTTGTTATTTTGCTTTGTTTTTTGTTTAAGGTATCACTCTGTACCCCGGATGCCGTAGTACTCAGTAAGTAGGCCAGGCCTCTGTCTCTAGAGTGCTGTGATTAAAAGCAGGTACCACTCATGTCCAGGTTTTTTACACGGGTTCTGGGACAAACTTGGTTGCTTGCATAGCAACTGCTAAATACTTTACCACATGATTGTTTCATTTGACACTTCTCCCAATGATGTATGAGAGTTCCCATTTTTTCTATATCCTTGCCATGCCCTGTACATTTCTTTGCACTTTTGCCATTATAATAAGTTAGAGTAGTATCTTGTGCTTTGTACATGGCCCTAATGATAGTAATGAGACCAAGCATCTTTCCAAGTGCTTTTTGGCAACTTAGGTGAGGTGCCTTCTTCAGCAAAGTGTCTGGGTTTGTTCCTTATTAGTGTTTCAGAGTTCTTTATATATTTTAGGCATAAATCCCTTACTAAAGACATGCCTGATCATTTAAAATTACTGTACAATCCAGCGATTCTACTTTCAGGTACAGATACAAAAGAACTGAAAACGAAGACTCAGAGAAATGTTTTATAGCATTTACAGCAATCTGAGTGCTTATAAATCCATAAATATCTACAGAAAGTATGCTATGACCATACAGTGGAATACTGTTTCTGTGTTTTGGTTTTTGTTTCTTCTTCTGTTTTTTTTTTTTTTTTTTGTTTGTTTGTTTTTTTGAGACAGGGTTTCTCTGTGTAGCCGGGCTGTCCTGGAACTCACTCTGTAGACCAGGCTGGCCTCGAACTCAGAAATCTGCCTGCCTCTGCCCCCAAGTGCTGGGATTAATGTTTCTTCTTTTTTTAAAGGATATTCTGACAGTTGCTCCAGCACGGGTGAACCTTGAGGGCATTGAGCCAAGTGAAATAAGCCAGTAACACAAACACAAAAGTCGTGATCACACTTAAATAAGGTAAGTAGAATCGTCAAGTACAGAGTGACAAAAAGCAGAATGCTAGCTGCTAGAGGGTGTGGGGAGAGCAAAATGGGGATTTTTTGTTTGAATGGATGTCAAGTTTCAGTTTTGCAAAAGGAAAAGGTGAGGCTGGGGACATTGCTTGCTAGCAGAACACTCACCTAGCATGTCTGAGACCTGAGTTCAGTGTCCAACAGCTCATTCACACGCATGCGTGTGGCGCGCGCTGCGCGCATACACACACACACACACACACACACACACACACACAGACACACAGACACACAAAAGAGAAGGAAGGGAAGCTACCTTTTACTAAAATTGATTTATTTTTATTTGTGTGTGTGTGTGTGTGTGTGTGTGTGCCTGAGTTGCAAGTACCCACTGAGTGCAGAGAACTGGAGTTGCACGTGGTTGTGAGCCACCTGATGTGCTGAGCTGTACTCAGGCCTCTGCAGTAGCAGCAAGTACTTAACTGCTAAGCCGTTTCTCCAGCCCACTATATGTGTTTTGAACCATCATAGTGTCTTTTGTTTAGACAGCCAATTATCTTTTTAAGATATTTACATAAATAAAAGATATTTCGAAAAATGTTTATGGGCTCGGGTGTGGCTCAGTTGTAGAACATAATGCCATGGCTTCCATTGTCAGCAGTGCAGAAAGAAATAAATGAAACTTATATTTATCAAATTTGTTAAGCATTCCTGGCTTCATTCATTTGTATAGATTCAGACTGCCATCGCTATAAATTTTCTTCTACCTGAAGGAAACATGAACATTTCTTGAACTGAAAAATGGTCTTCACCACTGAGCTTCTTTTTTCTTTTCCATTTTTTTGAGATCGGACTCTCATGTATCTCAGACTGACCTTGAAGTTGCTAGCTAGCAACTATGGATACCTTTGAATTTCTGATCTTCTTTGATCTACTGTCTGAGTGCAGAGATTACAGGCTTGTATCACCCGATTTATGTGGTGCTTTGGATCTAGTCAAGGGCCTGTGCACACTAGGTAAACACTATCAACTAAGCTGTAGTTATACCTAACTTCCATTTGTTTTGTATTAAATTTCAGTAGTTTACATGGCTATGTCTTCAAGATATCCACTAATTTTTTTCTTTCCCAAGAGGATGAATGACACCTAAAAAACCAAACAAACAAAAAAAAAAACCAAAAAACCAGAAAACCATAAACCCACAAAAACAGAAAACACAAACCTTATAGCATTGGAGTTAATATTGGACATTTTTCCTTAAATTAGAAGTCAGGCAATAATGTCCGTTCTCTCATACTTCAAAGTGTGCAGATCAGAAAGGAGGTGGTCAAACTGTCTCTGGTTGCATATGACACGACTGTTTCTTTAGAAAGCTTTTAGGAATACACCCAGGCACTGCTGACCAAATTTTTCAAGTCACAGAAGACAAAGTCCATGTTTCCAAAACTCAGTTTTACTTTCATATGGTACCCAAAAACAATTGAAAAATACAATTTTTAAAATGTCATCCCACCAGGCGGTGGTGGCGCACATTTAATCCCAGCACTTGGGAGGCAGAGGCAGGCGGATTTCTGAGTTCAAGGCCAGCCTGGTCTACAGAGTGAGTTCCAGGACAGCCAGGGCTACACAGAGAAACCCTGTCTCGAAAAACCCAAAAAAAAAAAAAAAAAAAGTCATTCCATGTGTAATCTCATCAAATCCATTAAAATAATTCAATAAATTTAATGTGTATAAACCTCAATGCAACGAAACATTTTTTTAGAGAAAGGAAAGGGAAATGAAGTAAATAATGAGCTAGGCCATCCCCACAAATTGAAAGCCCCAGAAGTGTTGGCATGCCAGCCTTCCCTAATTTCATCTCTAGATTCAAGGTAGTCCATAGCTAGTTAGCAACATTTTTTGGGTAAATATTGAAAATCTAGTTCTAAAGTTTATGTGGAAATGTAAAGGACCTAGAGTGTGCAAAAACTTGTTTTGAAAAAGAATTCTTCTCAGCCAGGGAGCTAGCTCAGTGGGTAATGGTGATGGCTGCTGAATCAGATCTGGACCGGCTTGGTGGGAGGGAGAACTGACTCCTGCAAGGTGCTTCTAACCGCCACAAGGGGATGCTTGTGCATGATGTCATGTCTCTCTCTCTCTCTCACTCTCTCTCTCTCCTCTCTCTCTCACATACACACAAATATCATTTTATAAATAAAAATTTAAAAATTACTCCTCAAACAAGCTGGGTCAAATTATCTGTTTTTTTTCTTTGAATTTTAAAAGTGTTGTAGATCACTACCTGAGTCTCTACACTCCACAATTTTGATAACTCTGGACAACATCAATATTTTTTTACCTGTCTGATATTTGAAAAAAATGTTTGAATTTGCTGGTGAGGTTGAGAGTCTTTAATATTTTATTAGAAGTATGGTTTTTCTTTTGTAAATTGCTTTTTCATTGTAAAAATTCTATGCCTTCTCTTTTTTTTTTTTTTTTTGGTTTTTTCGAGACACGGTTTCTCTGTGTAGCCCTGGCTGTCCTGGAACTCACTCTGTAGACCAGGCTGGTATGGAACTCAGAAATCCGCCTGCCTCTGCCTCCCAAGTGCTGGGATTAAAGGCGTGCGCCACCACCGCCCGGCCTATGCCTTCTCTTAAGAACTTGATTTTTTTCCTAATCCATTTGTTACATTGTGGCAACTCAGTCTTTTGTCAGTTCTGTTGAAGATACAAAAGACTGGGCCAGACAGGATTTTTTTTCTGAAACAGGGTCTCACATTGGGTAACCCTAGCTGGCCTGAATCCCCCTGCCTCTGCTTCCTGGGACCATGTGCCACCACACCCAGTTTAAGGGTGTTTTTTTTTTTTTAAGCATCTGTGGTTAACATAATTTTTTAAACTTAGATGTATAATGTATATAACCTTTCTGTATGGCTTCTGCTTTTTAAGTCTTATTTAAGAAATTATCAGCTGGGCGGTGGTGGCACACGCCTTTAATCCCAGCACTTAGGAGACAGAGGCAGGTGGATTTCTGAGTTCCATACCAGCCTGGTCTACAGAGTGAGTTCCAGGACAGCCAGGACTACACAGAGAAACCCTGTCTCGAAAAACCAAAAAAAAAAAAAAAAAAAAAAGAAAAAGAAAAAAAGAAATTATCCCTTAACTGCCAGGCATAGTGAAGCAAACTTGATCTTTAGCACTTGAAAGGTAAAGGCAAGACTGGGTTCAAGGTCACCTGCAGTTACATAGGGCATTATGCATTGGTTTGGGGCTGAGTTTGACCCTTAGTCTCAAGAAAACAGAAACCCAAACCAGAAACGAAATCCTATATCAGAGGGTCAAAAAAGACATTCTTAGATTATCTACTAAAATGTTTCCCAGATGTATTTTCTGTGCTTATAGAGAATCTGTATAAGACAAAAACAGGATGACATCATGCATACTGCTTTATAACCTGTTGTTATATAGCAATATATTTTGAACATCCATTCATTTGAATAAATGTATCGCTAGTGTTGTGGGTGGGGTTTCCCGGGAAACAGACTCTGGAGACAAGAGATTTGTGTTCAGGAAGCTTATCCGGGAGTGCTTTCGAGACTGCCTGCCGAGCATTCAAGCTCCAGTGGGGGAAGGGAATGAAACAGGATTAGATTGAAGAGGACCAGGCGGGTGCTGCAGTCGTCACAACTGCAGCTTGGGTTTAGAATTCCCTTCATCACTGTTCCCATTCGAAGAAAGAAAGCTGGGGCGTTTGTTTGATGCGGGCTATCTGTCCCTGGGGAAGAGCTGGGGTGTCACTAGGCAGGGCAACTGCCTTCTTGTAAGTATCATTCCCAGAGTCAGCCAGCAAGCGGGCAGATTAAGGCTGGTGCAGGCTGGTAACCCTCCTGATAGCTAGGAGCCTTAAAGGAGGGGAATCTGGCCTCACAGCTCACCACCGTTAAAGACACTGCTTGCTCCAAGCCGCAGAAAACACCACCCACCACTCTCTCGGCATGTTTGCAGGTGATTCTTGGCAGAAAGGTATCAGTCCCTTTCATGAGGAAAGCAAAAACTTTTGGAGAGGTGCCCAGTAGGCTCTCACATTTCCTTGACCTTAACTGAAATGTTAGGTGCAGGGGGAGCAGGAAAAGTGGGGTCAGGGTTGCCCTGATTTTGTGCCTTGAGTAGAGAACATTGGTACTCAGAACAATACTTTAGCATAGAGGAAGAACACAAAAGATTT
Source organism: Mastomys natalensis (assembly GCA_021653895.1). Taxonomy (NCBI): domain Eukaryota; kingdom Metazoa; phylum Chordata; class Mammalia; order Rodentia; family Muridae; genus Mastomys; species Mastomys natalensis. Next base: position 110,740 of record JAJTUV010003078.1, on the reverse strand, counting down.
CTGACAGTATCGGCCACAAAATGGAGTTCTATACAAATATTTTGACTAATCACACCTGCTTTAATGCCACAGATTTCTTTCTTTCTTTCTTTTTTTTTTTTTTTTTTTTTCGAGACAGGGTTTCTCTGTGTAGCCGGGGCTGTCCTGGAACTCACTAATCCATCTGCCTCTGCCTCCCAAGTGCTGGGATCAAAGGCATGCGCCACCACCACAGATTTCATATTGACTGTCATTTGGGTGTCTATAACATTATGTTGTGAGCTGAGCAGTGGTGGCGCACGCCTTTAATTCCAGCCCTTGGAAGGCAGAGGCAGGCAGATTTCTGAGTTGGAAGCCAGCCTGGTCTACAGAGTGAGTTCCAGGACAGCCAGGGCTACACAGAGAAACCCTGTCTTGAAAAACAACAACAACAAAAAAAAAAAACAAAAAACAAAACCAAACCCCATTATGTTGTGATCTGCTGTATTGATATTAACAGCTTAGTAATTTTTCCCTGCCCATATCTTCCATTGTTTCTTCAGGATTGTCCTAGGTTGCTTTCTGTCTCAGCAAACACTATGACATAAAGCAACTTGGAGGAGTTTGTTTTAGATTGCATGTTACTGTCCATAACTGAGGGGAAGCCAGGCAAGGACCTGGAGGCAGGAGACCATGGAGGAACACTGCTTACTGGTTTGCCCCCATGGCTTACTCAGCCTGCTTTTTTTATACCACCTACGACCACCCACCCATGGCTGCAGTGGTGGGCTGAGCCATCCCTCAGTCTATCATCAATCAAGAGAATGCCTCCACAGCCATGCTAGCAGGCCACTCTGATGGAGGCACTTCCTTAGTTGAGGTTTCCTTTTCCCAGGTGACAAAAAGTAACCAGAGCAAGAATGAAACACTAAGCATATCACTTGGAAGTACACCTTTAAAAGAAGTTTGATGTAGAATACCAAGAAGTACCATGGAAAACTTCTATGTGTGCTTTTCTTGAGCAGTACATGAAGAGGCTGATTTTTTTTCCCTGCATCCTTTTAGACAAGTGGATTCTAACATTTTCATTAGTTGTATATATATTTTTTTCTTTATAAATACCCTGCCTTCACTCTCAGTTTAGATTGATTTTATTGGCTATATGTGCTTGGGGGGTTGTTTGTCTGTTTGTTGTTTTCTTTGCATTGTAGTCCAAAAATGTGTTTTGAAATCTGTTAACTCTGGAAAGCTTTGAGACACCATCTGTCATGTATTCTTTGTACTACAAGGGTTAATTTCAGCAGATCTGCCTGGTTTTGCTGGTCAAGACATGAAACATACTAATTAACAGTGCTTTTTAAGCATCAGCCCAAGGAATTTCAGGGCATTTCAACCCAGTTTGTTATATTTGTTTATGAATAACAATGAGATTGATGATTGCTTAGCAGTCTTACTGCTACAAAGCTTTGTCGGCACAGGACTCTGGTATTCAGAAAAATAGCTAGGTATTTAAATATTAGGACCCAAATATGTATTCTCAGGATTGATGATAGCAGCGGCACATCTGTGCTAAAGTACTTTACAACATGAACCTATAAATTATACTCTGGATAGGTAGCTAATGTATGCCAGAAATATTTTGGAAATGTCATTCTGGAAAGTAAAAGGAGAGAAACAACTGGCCATGGCCATCTTGATGAGGAACATGACAGTGCTATTTCAGAAATAATTGACTGAATGTAAATAAAGTTTATGAATAGTAAAGCTCTAACCACAAGTTTAAATTTTCTTAATGAAAAGGTATTAACAACCATTGTTATAGTCAAAATAAAACCATGATGCTATAAATCTAAGAAAACACTTCAAATGTTTTCTGATCTCTTAGAATATAAATATATTAAAATTATAAGAATAATTTGAATTGGATTTTATATTACTTGCATTATCATTATAGCCTTGCATATAAATACTAAATATTTATTGGCTCAGAAAAATATTCTTGGAGTCCATTTGCACTTTAGATTAACGATATAGAAGAATAAATTAAATGATATTTGATATGTGTATGTGAATTTCAAATGTAATAAATTATCATTGAAATGCACATTGATACGGTAAACTAAGTACTAACTCATGGTGTAAAAATGTACAACTCCTACACAAATATACTTAGCTTTCTGTCAAAATAGTAAAGATTAACTCAGTACAAATGAGAATGCAGACAAGAGCCCAAACATGGTAGCATGTCTTTAAGTTTCAGCACCAGGTGGCTCTTTGAATTCAAGGCCAGCCTGGTCCACAGAACGAGTTCCAGAACAGCCAAGGCTGCAAAGAGAAACCCTGTCTTGAAAAAACCATAAAAACAAGAACAAAAAAACCCCAGACAAAATGAACACTCTTTCTGTTTTATGTAGGAATATCATAGGGATGTATGTAATGTTTAATGTGCATCAATTTGACTTTGTATAAAAACACTCACAAAGTAGACCTTGGACTTAATAAATCTGTACCTTTAAGTCAAATTGTCTAAGATAATTGCTTATCCAGAAAAATCTTCATACACAAGGATATTTAGTATAGCATTATTTATTTATTTATTTATTTATTTTGGTTTTTTCGAGACAGGGTTTCTTGTATAGCCCGGGCTGTCCTAGAACTCACTCTGTAGACCAGGCCGGCCTCGAACTCAGAAATCCGCCTGCCTCTGCCTCCCAAGTGCTGGGATCAAAGGCGTGTGCCACCACCACCCGGCTTATAGCATGATTTATAATGACAAAAGTTATAAGCAATTCAGACACCCTAAAGGTGAAGAATCATTGCAAACATGATGAAGGCATTGAAACACTAAACTTTAGTGACTAAAGGACAGTAGTTACATAGCAGAGTTGAATGAAGCGCCACAGTGGACTGATGACATCTGTATGCTGCTGTTAAGAGTATGATGCTTAAGTTAATTTTCTATCCAGCCAGTTTCCTGGAGTTGTTTATAGGTTTAGGAGTTCTCTGGTGGACTTTTTGGGGTCACCTAAGAATATTATCATATCATCAGAAAATAGTGATATTTTGACTTCTTCCTTTCCAATTTGTATCCCTTTGACCTCTTTTTGTTGCCTAATTGCTCTGGCTAGAACTTCAAGTACTATATTGAATAGATAGGGAGAGAGTGGGCAGCCTTGTCTAGTCCCTGATTTTAGTGGAATTGCTTCAAGTTTCTCTTCATTTAGTTTGATATTGGCTACTGGTTTGCTGTATATTGCTTTTACTATGTTTAGGTATGGGCCTTGAATTCCTGATCTTTCCAAGACTTTTACCATGAAGGGGTGTTAAATTTTGTCAAATGCTTTCTCAGCATCCAATGAGATGATCATGTGTTTTTTTTTATTTTGACTTTATTTATATAGTGGATTATGTTGATGGATTTCTGTATATTGCATCATCCCTGCATCCCTGGGATGAAGCCTACTTGATCACAATGGATGATTGTTTTGATGTGTTCTTGGATTCGGTTTTCGAGAACTTTATTGAGTATTTTTGCATCGATATTCATAAGGGAGATTGGTCTGAAGTTCTCGTTCTTTGTTGCGTCTTTGTGAGGTTTAGGTATAAGTGTAATTATGGCTTCATAGAATGAATTGGGTAGTGTTCCTTCTGTTTCTATTTTGTGGAATAGTTTGAAGAGTATTAGGTCTTTTTTGCGGGTCTGATGGAATTCTGCACTAAAGCCATCTAGTCCTAGGTTCTTTTTTGGTTGGGAGACTTTAATGACTGCTTCTATTTCTTTAGGGATTATGGGACTGTTTAGATGGTTTATCTGATCCTGATTTAACTTTGGTACTTGATGTCTGTCTAGAAAATTGTCCATTTTATCCAGATTTTCCAGTTTTGTTGAGTATAGTCTTTTGTAGTAGGATCTGATGATTTTTTGAATTTCCGCAGTTTCTGTTGTTTTGTCTCCCTTTTCAGTTCTGATTTTATTAATTTGAATACTGTCTCTGTGCCCTCTAGTTAATCTGGCTAAGGGTTTATCTATCTTGTTGATTTTCTCAAAGAACCAGTTCCTGGTTTTGTTGATACTTTGTATAGATCTTTTTGTTTCTACTTGGTTGATTTCAGCCCTGAGTTTAATTGTTTCCTGCCGGCTACTCCTCTTGGGTGTATTTGCTACTTTTTGTTCTAGAGCTTTCAGGTGTGCTGTCAAGCTGCTAGTGTATGCTCTCTCCAGTTTCTTTTCGGAGGTACTCAGAGCTATGAGTTTGCCTTTTAGCACTGATTTCATTGTGTCACATAAGTTTGGGTATGTTGTGCCTTCATTTTCATTAAATTCTAAAAAGTCTTTAATTTTCTTTATTTCTTCCTTGTCCAAGTTATCATTGAGTAGAGCATTGTTCAGCCTCCATGTGTATGTGGGCTTTCTGTCGTTTTTGTTGTTGTTGAAGACCAGCCTTAGTCCGTGTTGATCTGATAGGATGCAGGGAATTATTTCAATCTTCTTGTATCTGTTGAGGCCTGTTTTGTGACTAGTTATATGGTTAATTTTGGAGAAGGTACCATGAGGTACATGGAGCAACCCATGGCTCCAGCCGCAAAACGTAGCAGAGGATGGCCTTGTCCGGCCTCAATGGGAGAAGAGGCCCTTGGTCCTATGTAGTCTCAATGCCCCAGTGTAGGGGAATGCCAGGGCCGGGAGGTGGGAATGGGTGGATGGGTGGGTAGGTGAGCACCCTCAAAAAAGCAGGAGGGGGAGGGGATAGGGGTCCTCCGGGAGGGAAAACCTGGAAAGGGGATAACATTTGAAATGTAAATAAATAAAATAACAAATACTGTCAAGGGTGTGGAGGGAACAATAGTTATATACTGTTAGTAACTGTACAAATTAGCACAGCTCTATAAAATCTGTATGGAAGTTCCTCAGAAAATAAAACAAACCAAACAACAACAACAGGGAGTGTGGTGCTGAGGCAGGCACTGGATGTCTTTGATCCCAGCACTTGGCAGGCTGAGGCAGGTGGATCTCTGAGTTGGAGGTCAGCCTGGTCTACAGTTCAGGACAACAAGAGAAACCCTGTCTTCAATGACCCTCCACCCCCAGAAAAAACAAAACAAGACAGTACAGTGCTGAGAAAAAGCAAGGTGCAGGAATATTGTGTAGCAAATCAATCTTGGGAGCTGTAAGTCTCTGCCTATTTTCTGATATTTTTCAAAACAAAATACTGGGAAGTAAAGCAGGAATTAGTAAAAGTGCTTTCCTAAAGGTGGAGGGAGGGGACTTAGAATTGTCCAGAGGTGGGAGCTGGTTTCTTTGAATGTATTTTGCTTCATACTTTTTGTTGTTTTCCTTTTTAGTTTTTTTTTTTTTTTTTTTTTTTTTTTTTGGTTTTTCGAGACAGGGTTTCTCTGTGTAGCCGGGGCTGTCCTGGAACTCACTCTGTAGACCAGGCTGGCCTCGAACTCAGAAATCCGCCTGCCTCTGCCTCCCAAGTGCTGGGACTAAAGGCGTGCGCCACCACCGCCCGGCTCCTTTTTAGTTTTATATAAAAGATAACCTTTAATGATAACTATCTCTCAGTATTCAGACCCTTGTGATATCCTACCAACAGGGTACCCTGGTTGGGCTGTGTGATACCTTCCACAATTAGATTTTAGACACAATGTAGCTTCCTTTTTGCCCTTTCTCTCTCCTGGATCATTTGTTCTCTGGGAAATTCTTTGCTCTGCCAAATAGTTACACATGAGAATGTGAGGCCCTATGAGAGCCCTGTGAGGGGCCATCTTGGAAGCCATGCCTCCAGCTCTGAACCAACCTTAAGGTGCTTGAAGCTTGGTAAGAGAGTCTGCCTTGATCACCTCTAAACCATGACTGCTAAGCTAAGCTTCCCTGGTTTCTGACCACAGAAAACTATAAGAGAATACATGTTTGTTGTTTTACACCACTAGTTTGTTATATAAGCTGTTAAGCTGTAGTACATCACTAATTTGAGAACTGTAAAATTGGTTCTTAATAATTTAAAAACTGAATATAAGCAAAAAAGAAAAAAAAAGAGATAGCTTTTAAAAATTGAAGATGTACTGGGGGAAAAGGAGCCCAACTATAAAGTTAGCAGCAAAAGTACACAGTAATTATTTCAAGTGACTTATAGACAGAGTATTTTTGCTATATATCTCTCTGTGTTTGGGTCCCAAGGACAAGAATAACTAGATAAATCTTAAATGGCACTCAGTGATCTAATTGTCACTAATAACATTACTATCATTATCCTGGAACTATATTTGTGTAGTGGAGTAAACCAAATAGGTTATTATGTTAATACCACTAAGACCTAAGATTTTACACATGAGAAGAGAGATGTAAATCAAGGAAATTAACTGGAAACCCTTTTACTTCTTAGACTGGAAATAGAAGTTTGTCATAATTTCCTTTCCTAAAAGGCACAACTTTCTTAGTCCTGTTCAGTGAAGAGACAAGAAAGAAATTATACCAAAATGTCAGTCAGGACAGCATGCAGATTGTGATGTTTAAATATCATTTAAACAGACAAACGTTCAGAGCTCCTTAGAGAAATGGCTAATTTCCGTTCCCAGGCTGGATAGATACAAGATGAACCTGGAAGATGCTCTTAGTAGAAATTAAGGATGAAAATAAAACTGTACACTTACTAAGGAGCTGCTGCTGGCACAGGAGAGAGCAAATGGCTCAGGATAGAGCAATCTGAACTTCAGGAAGCACAGTGGTGGTTAGTGTGGTGCAGTGGAAGAGAGCTTGCTTAGCATGCACAAGGGCCTAGGTTCAAACTCTAGCACCTCATTTCTCGAAACAAAAGAAAACTAAACAACTTGTGACTGTGGAACACTCTACATATTGATGGATAATTTTTAAAAAGCACCTTGCCAGGCAGTGGTGCGGTACACCTTTAATCCCAGCACTTGGGAGGCAGAGGCAGGTGGATTTCTGAGTTCAAGTCCAGCCTGGTCTACAATGTGAGTTCCAGGACAGCCAGGACTACACAGAGAAATCCTGTCTCGAAAAACAAAAACAAAACAAAAAAAAAAATGTTCATCCAGTCATTTGCTTAGTATTCATGTGTTTTATTGCAACCTGGCTTTTGTAACCATACAAAATAATGGGCTTCATTTGGACACTCTCCATAACTCTTCATTTGGATACTGTATATAACATTGTAGTGATAGTCACTAGTCCATGACTCTCTCCTGTCCCTCTTTTTCCCCTCTCGTTGGTCCCCTTCTTCTCTGAAGATAGCCTCCTGTCCAATTTAGATAAAGGGCACCTTCTTCATTTCACCTCATTTCTAATAATTACAGGCCTATGTCATCATGTCCACTTTGTGGGGAACAGGGATGGAACCAGGACTGCTCACTTGCTAGGCACAGACTGCTGTCATGCTGTGCCTCCTGAACCTGTAGTCTGTAAGCCACCAATCTTCTTTGCACGTGGCTTCCTGCTTGCCTCTGGCTATGAGGGATTTAGAAGGGACTGACGATCGAGAGGAGGGTGAAGGAACTTAAATGCTTTCTCTTCTTCTTTCCTGTCAGCTTCCTGTGCCTCTCAGCTTCCCCCAGAGACACTTGTCCTTGGCAGCTGTGTCTTCCTTGGGTGTCCAGCCGAGTTGTTTGCAGTTAACCAGCTTCAGAAATGTGAGCATGAGGTGAGCAGCACCCTTCCTGGGGCCTGGGCCCAGTCCCAAGAAGCTCCTCCTCCCAGTTTCTAACTACTAGTTCTATCATTTTTGCAAACTCCATTCCTGAGACAGTCACTGCTTCCTATAGTCACTGCCTCCATAATACCATAGAGTGTTCCTTATCCCCTTGGCTAGTTACTTAACATTATTAATATGGCCTCCGATCCTTGACTAGCTCTTGACTGACAGAGACTCTTATTTGTCACTGGTGAACTGCATTAGCCCCTAGAGTTCCTGCTAGCAGTTGCAAGTTGGGCCAGTGTATGTTAAAGGAAGAGGGGGCAGTGTCTGCAGCACAGCCAAATGGCCTTTATAAAACAATTGATTTCTTGTTGCACACGCCTTCATTGTCTTTGAAAGACAGTTTATTATTACAATAAGACTGCAGCCCTCTCCATCCACACTCCCAATTCCTATTGCCTTCTCTTCATCCCTCTCCTTTGTCCTTTGGCTCCTTAGATTAGACATCATCCTGTAGAACTCAGCTCTTGAGCACCACCGACACCATGTTGATCCCATGTTCACAGCTCTTTAAGTAATGTCATTCCTACCCATTTGACCCTTGTTATGTAGTACCAGCCAAGTACCAGCAACTACCATATTAGCTAGTGTTTATATGGACTTTTTAATATATAAGTATTTGTTATTTTGAAATATATGGCATTTCCATAGGTTTTTAAATTCCAGTTCATGGTATAATGATCTTTTTTTTTTTTTTTTTCTAATTTCCCTTATTCACTAAATAATTTCTTTTGGAAGTCATTCCACACAGTTTGTTTCGTTTTAACTACCGAATACTAGTTCTCAGCATATATACAGCATGGCTTATTTCACAAGGTGCCCTGTTTTAATTATCACAAAAGCTCTATGATTAATTCCAGTGTCCTTGTTGTTTCTCTAGCATAGATTCAGACTAGTAGAAATACAGAGTCAGGGGGGGAAATGGAGTAAGGAGAGAACATCTGAAATGTATAAAAAATTTACAATAAAAATTTCCAATAAAAAAAAAAAAGAAATACAGAGTCATGGGGGGAAATGGAGTAAGGAGAGAACATCTGAAATGTATAAAAAATTTACAATAAAAAATTTCCAATAAAAAAAAAAAAGAAATACAGAGTCAGAAAGAATGTGTATTTTAAAAATTGCAGTAGATGTTAACAAATATGTTGTCTTAAAATGCAGTTAGAGAAGTTGAGTAATGGTGGCTTGATCCTAACAGAGGCAGGTGGATCTCTGTGAGTTTGAGGCCATCCTAGTCTACAGAGTGAGTTCCAGAACAGACAGAGCTGTTATAGAGAGAAATTCTGTCTTGAAAAACAAACAAAACCAAAATATAAAGTTGCAGTTTATAAGTATATAGAGAGCCTTCCATGTTCCTTCTGTCTTACTGTATACTTAAAATCAGAAAGTTTTCAGCTGGCTTGCTACCCTTCTGCTGACTTGGCTGGTACTACATAACAAGGGTCAAATGGGTAGGAATGACATTACTTAAAGAGCTGTGAACATGGGATCAACATGGTGTCGGTGGTGCTCAAGAGCTGAGTTCTACAGGATGATGTCTAATCTAAGGAGCCAAAGGACAAAGCAAACCACCTGAGTGGTAGGTAGGCTATTCAGCCATGCAGAAGCCAGATCTCAGTGCACAACAGCGGTATCCTAGTATGCCACAGAAGCCTGTAGATGTCCTTGAGCTAGGAATCAGAGAGCATGGAAAGAGCTGTCCTCCCTCAAACAGAAGATGGGTGAGAAATGGCCTCGTGGCAGCCTCCCACAAGATAGGGACAAGGAACTCCCTTGCAGCAGCCCCGGTCCTTATCTCTGCCTGTTCCAGAGCAATCACAGGGCACTGTGCCAGGACTCCTTTCAGACTGCAGTTAAACCTTGCTCGTGTGGCCTAGATGAAGATGTGCAAAGTCATCAGTGTTCTTATACTAGGGCCGTTCCCCTACACTTAGTTGCACAAAGCTTTTCTTGGTCTGTCTTCTAGTATTTTGGACAAAGGGACAGTCCAATTTTTAAACCCAGTTCCCAAATTTCCCAACTCTGACTTCTTTTCCTTTCTGCTTCAATCATCCAGTTCTCGCCTGAGTTCCACCCCTACTTCCTCCCTCTCTTCTTTGCTCCACATAGCAAATAACCACCAAAGCACACCTCACATTGCCTTCTGTCCCCTTTCCATGATATTATTGGCACAGGAGGCATTTTGTATGGCTTCCAATTTATCACAGGTGACATTTTAATCAAGAATTTTGCTGCTTTTTAATAAGGCTCTCCATCTTTCTGAACTCCAGTATCAGTTCCCTTACTGCCCACTATTCAGAACCCTCCAAAATGTAATTGCTCATCTTATGGTACTGGGCAGGTGAACAGGTCAAAGGGTACTCCTCTAAGCAGTCAGAAACCCTGACTGACAAGGACTCTGTTGCTTTCAACACATAGCAACCAAAGTCATCATTGAGGGGACAATGCAGAGTCATGGCCATTGCAACAAACTGGAAGGGGAGAAATGCAGTTAAGACTATTGGAGTTTTTATAGCCAAACATTTCTTCTTCATAGTATACCGATTGTCATCTTATCAGATGGGCTGGGAATGTGACTTGGTTGGTAGAGTAACTAGCATACTTAAAGCTCTGAGATCCATCCAGCAGTGCTAATATGGAGTACGGGTGGTACCCTCCTGTAATCTCAGTGCTTTGAAGGTAAAAAGCAGGAGGATCAGATGCTCAAAGTTATCTTCGGGCATATATTGAATTCCAGGCCAGCTAGCCTGGGCTACCTACATGAGACCCCTGTCTTAAGACACAAATACCAACAGCACCAACAAAAAAGCCATAATTTCATTATATGGCTACATCTGCCTACAAAGGAAGCTGGAGAAGGTGTGCCCAGGAGGAAGAGGCAAGCATGGCTGAAGTGAGCAGCTAATGTCTGCTACAGGTGCTCTGCTGTATGAGAACGGTGAGAAATGACCAAGCTGTGAGGTTTTAGTAAAGGTAGAAGTACCAGAATCTGTTGATTCCAAGGTATCTTGCCTGAATAATTGGGAAGACTAGAGTAACTATATAAGACGGTAGATGATGAAAACTCATGTAGTTTTGAGATGACTGTAAAATATGCACATGGAGACATCAAATAGGGAGATAAATAAACAAATTTGCATCTCAAAGGTATATTCAAAAACTGGATATATAAGAGTATAGACCTTTGAGACAGTGACAGTTGTTAAAGCCACTAGACTTTCTCTAAACATGAACTTATATTCCTAACATTGAATTTTATTCATTCTGCAAAGTACATTTTTCATGCCTTTGAAATGGAATGCATTTTTGTTTTGTTTTAGACAGGGCCTCTTATAGCCCAACCTGGAACATCTGATCCTCCTGCCTCCACAATGCTGGGGTTAGATGTAGGCCTCTGCCTTGTGTAGTTTTATGGGGCTTCTTGGGATGGCTTCTAATAAGAATAGGAGGAATTAGGACCACCAATATTCATTGAAGCATTTCTGTTGGAAATAAATGCTTCAGCTTGCTTTTGATTAGTATTAAGAAGACAAAAATGCCAATTTTTTTTACTTTTGTTGTTGTTATTTGTTTTGTTTTTTGAGACAGCATTTTACTTTGTAGCTCTGACTGACTTTGAACTCAGAGATCTATTTGTCTTTGCTTCCCAAGTTCTAGGATTAAAGACAAGGCCATATTTTAATCTTTCAATGCCTTTAATATTTAAAATGGGTTTTTTAGACAACAAATAGTAGGTATTTTCTTTTAATCCCCTCTGACTAGCTCCGTCCTTCTCTCTTTATCCTGGTTCCTGTTCCAGCTCCACCCCTTCACCTAGCTTGCTTGCTCTCTCTTTTTTTTGTGTTGGAGATGCCATACATTGTAAGTCTTGCTTCTATCAACAGGCCTAGTTTTGCTGTCTTTTTTGTTTGTTTGTTTTTTGAGACAGGATTTGTCTGTGTAGAACGGGCTGTCCTGGTACTCACTCTGTAGACCAGGCTGGCCTCGAACACAGAAATCCTCCTGCCTCTGCCTCCCAAGTGCTGGGATTAAAGGCGTGCGCCACCACCGCCCAGCACTTTTAATAAATCTTTTTGTTTTTGATGAAATTTTTAAAGAATAAATAATAATGCCATTTTAAAAAATCCCCAACCAGGTGTTGTGTAACAGTTTCTTCCAAGATTGAAACATTCCATCCTACAGGGAAGCTCTTTAATTTAAGCAAGATATTAAATAACTCAAAATAGCTTCAGGAAGTCCTGAAACTGACCAGATTCACGAGACCAAAGTAAAAGCTGATTATCCCCCTCAGAGTAGGAAGCTGGCCTGCAAATAAAACTCTCAGAGTGTGTAAAAAAAAAAAAAAAAAAAAAACCAAAAAAACAAAAAACCCCTGAGACCAGACCAGCCAAGCTGCCTGGAAGAGCTTTAGAACAATTGAGGCATCTGGAAAGGAAACTTTCCAACGTGTTGAGCTGCCTGCAGACTGTGCAGTGTGCACTAGGATCTCAGCTTTGTGAGCTGTCACCCATGCTGGGTGGGTTTTGGTGGTGCAGCTATCTTCGAGTCATTTCTGTTGCTTATAAGTACCCTTACCCCATATTCCTGTAAGTAACTGTAATAAACTCAATGGTTCACCAAATTGGACTTCGGTGGTATCATACTTTGCTCTGTCCTGGGTTCCCTACCTGGGTAAGTAGACATGTACATTTTGTCTCCCAGGAAAATTTTTGTTACACAACACCAGGGACGATGACATATTCCTGTGTCAACTACTTGGGTGACTCATATAGGAGGATTCCCTTGGGCCCAGTAAGTTTGGGGCAAGCCTGGCAAAATAGGGAGACTCTTAGAAACAAACCCCAATGAACTTACTCTTAGAGTTTGTAATATATATATTTACAGCTAATCTGAGTCTACTTCCAAATAACTATATCGATTTTAGGTATTCAAGAAATTTCTAACAGAATATTCCTGAATCCCCTCTTCCATTTCTCATGACATGCCTGTGATTCTTTTTAGTTATCCATCAGCAATAGCCACTGAATATTCTTTCACTCTTATGATTCTCAGCAAACTACTATTAGGTCAGTTAAGGAGAAATAGCATCGATTTTATCCTACCTCCATTTCTTTCTTTCTTTCTTTCTTTCTTCTTTTTTTTTTTTTTCGAGACAGGGTTTCTCTGTTTAGCCTGGGCTGTCCTGGAACTCACTCTGTAGACCAGGCTGGCCTCGAACTCAGAAATCCACCTGCCTCTGCCTCCAAGTGCTGGCATTTATTTCTTTTCTGACCCCCCTCACTGGAGAGCTGAGTTTCTGACCTATATAATTGAAGAACTTATTTGAACATTTCTTTCTAGATAATTCTACCAGCCACAGAACTTTGAGAAAAAAATATTTATTTCTCCTTCACATTTAAAGAGTAATTTGGCTGGATACAGAATTCTAGTTTGTGTGCCCACCCCAGCACTTTAAAGATTTCATTCTACTGTCATGTGCAAGGGTTCCAAAGGGAAACCTAATGTCATCTTTCTTCTTGTTTCTTCCAAAAAATTCTACAATGAATATGATATTTGATATTATATGATTGCATACGATATCCAGATACCAATTTGGGGGGAGCAATTTATTCTGCTTACCGTTTTCTGATCTTGGATTTGCAGTTGGTGTCTATCATTAATATGGGATAATTCAGCCTGGCAATGGTGGTGCAATCTTTAACCCCCAGCACTCAGGACCCCTTTTTTTCCACCCCCTTATCCCCGCATAGAGGCCAAAACACCCCGGCTTGGGGGGGTAGGCCTGCGGGACATTGGACTCTCCTACAGGGGGGAAAAAAAAGCTCCGTAGACATTTGGAAATGGGACAGCCTAAGTGAAATTTTGGTTTGAGGAAATTTTTGGGCCGCGGGTCGGCGGGGCCCCTGGGGAAGTCTTTCCGCTACCAAAGGGGGGGGGGGGGGCTCCTTTGGGGGGGGCGGGGCTGACCCCTCTTGAGCCTTTCCCAGGTTTTGGGTCACTACTAACCCGGGGGCAACAGGGGGGACTTCGGGAAGGGAATTGTAGGACTTAATCCTGGGGCCCCATTTTTCTTCGTTCTTTTGGCGCTTTTGTGGTGTTCCGGCTTCCCCCAGGGGACCCCCGGGGTAGGAGGGTGCCCTAAAGAAGCGGAAACGGCAGGGGGGGTGGTTAACTGGGGTTTGGGGGGGGGCAGGGGGGCTCTTCTCTGAAAAAATTTCCTCCCCAAAAAAATCCCCCTCTCTTCCCCCTTTTTTACCTTAAATCTCTTTTTTCCATTCTTTTTAAAGGGGTCAGGGAAAGGGCCAGGTCTGAATCTGGATTTTTCACAAGGGTTGTTGTTAGCTTAATTGCCCCCCCTTTCCTTAGTAGGTTGTATGCGCGAATGGTTGGGCTTTTTATTTTGTCTTAGTTAAATGCTATCCGGGCTTTTGTTTTTTTTTTTTTTTTTTTTTTTGGTTTGGTTTCTTTAAAAATTTCCCCCAGTTTTTTTTTTTTTTTTTTTAAATCCCCTAATAATATTTAGTTGTTTTAAACTGTGATTTTTTTTTTTCCCATTTTGCTTTACTGGCTTTTTTTAGGGGGAATTTTAGGGGGGTTAAGGGGCGGGGTTGAACCCCCTGATTAGGGGGTTCTGGTAGAGGGGAAAAACAATTGTTTCTGTGTTTTAGGAAATTTATCGTTTTCTTTTTGGGCGGTGGTGGTTTGGGTTTGGGTTTAAGAAGATTTTTTCCCCCCTCTCCACACTGGGGGGGCAAGCTGGAAGGCCCCCCCGGGATCCGGGTCGGGTTAGAGGTCCTCCGTTTGATTAAAACCCCATACCTAAGGGGGTTTAGATTTGTTAAATATTTTTCCCTTGCAAAAAACATGCCTTTTGTTGAGAAAAAAATCCTTTTAAAAAAATATTTCAAAATAGTTCCTCTCTATCGTTGAAAAGCAGCAAAAACCCCTCCGGAAACATACTAAAAGGGGGTTACCCCCCTCGGGAACCCGGGAAAAGGTTTCCCGGCAGGTAAAACTCACAAAATGTTTTGATCCCCTTTCAGGGGGGAGTTTACTCTCGGGTTGGGGTCCCCACTCCACCAATTACATTAACCCACCCCAAACCCAGTTCTCCCCCTTTAGGGGGCGGGGTCAAAAAAACCTGCTTTTTGGTTAACCCCTGTATTTTCAATTCCCATGCCCGGTGTGGGGTGGGGGGTGTGTGGGTGTTGGGGGGGGTTTGGTGGTATTTGTGGTTTTGGGTTGGGGGGGGGCGGGGGTAGCATTTACTTTGTTGGGACCCCCCAATTCGGAGGGCTCTAAGAGGGATGTTGTTGATTTAAGGTTTTTTTGCTTCTATTATGGTAAGGCAACAAGGAGGGACCCCTTGAGGTCCTCATGTGGGGTTTTTTTTAAAACTGGAAAGTCAGCATTTTCTTACCCATAGCAAAAAAGGGATTAAATACATACTAATATTTATCAGTAAAGGTGGTTTATCCGTTTTTCCACACTTACCCCAGTGTAAATACGGTGGTTTTAAAAGTTTTAGTTCAAAAATATCAGTGTGGATTGTTTGTGCACAACATTTTAAAATTTTCAAAAATTAGTGGAGAATTAGAAGGGTGTCAACACTCTATAAAAAACAGTACTCGTAAAAATTTAGAAATTTCTTTGATATAAAAAAGGACAGACAAGAGTTCTTTGAAAATTTATAACAGATTATAGCATTTGTGTGTTTTCAGACTGTGAAAAAATATTTTTCTTTCAATTTTTCCAAACTTAACCCAGATATGGCAAGGCATGCCTGAAAAATGTCAGCCATTTAAGAGGTGAAGGCAGGAGGGTTAATGATCCAAGGTCAGCCTCTGCTCCATAGTAAATTTGAGATCAGCCTGGGTTACATGTGACCTTATCTCAAAAACCAAAAAGAAACAAAAACTTCAAATGTTTTAATTTTGTATATTATTTTAAGAATTGATTTTAGAAAAAATTGCTCATTCAAATAAATCTGAAAGGAAATATGTTAAGGTGACAGTAGCTGGTTTGGTTTTAGGGGTGGAATGCAATACCGTTTCTCCTCTATTGGCCAGGACATTTTTGTAATAGTCATCATATTCGTGTTAAATTGTTTGTGTTTGATGCATAGGAGAGTTTTGTTTGCTTTGAGCTTCTGGTGTTCAGATGTTATAAAGTACATGGAAAGCCCTTTTCCAGAACACTGCTTGTTGCATTGCCATTTGTAGCACACATTTAAAAGCTGTCATAGGTCACCCCTTTCAATAAGCACTTTCATGTTTGTTGAAGGACTTGCCCAAAGGGAAAAAGGCTGGCTGAGTGCTTAAGCAAACTGAGAGTGAATAGCTAGCCTCCTACAGCAGCACCTCCTGGATTTTAACCAGATGGGCTGGCAAAAGCAAGGGCAGAGCTGACATGTCTGCTGTGTACCCTCTAAACCCCTCAGAAAAAGCAATAGGTCCTGGAATGAACCTAAAAGTGGAAAAGGAGACCATTTATGCTAGATAGCTGACAAGTAGCCATTCCTATTTTTTTCCAAAAAAAATTTTTTTAATTTCTCTGTTCCCCTGGCTCTCCTGGAAATTGATCTGTATACCAAGCTGGCCCTCAAGCACACTGAGATGTGTCTGCCTCTGCCTCTAAAGTGCTGGGATTAAAGGCATGCACCACTACCACCAACTACTACCACTGCTTGGCGTTGAAATTTTTCAAAGAATATAAGAGACACAAAGGACACTTAAGAGCCAAGAAAGAATGTCGGTTTTTAGTCAATAAAACATGCAATGTTTACAATTAAAAAAGAATAAGCGTATACCCAAATCCTACTAGTGTCAATTGAAAGAAAAAATGGGCCTATCTGAATCAGCAAAAAGTTCTGAATTGCGATGATTCTTTAATAGAATAATCACTCTATGACCACACTCTCAAACATACAAACTCTGTTAATAAATAATGTCTTAGAAATTCTGAAATAAATAGAACTCACACTTCAGTAGCCATGCCATGGAATTATCTGGGAAGCATCTCTTTTAGTTGAATTCTTAGTACTGCCAGTCTTAATTTCTAGAAGTTCTGTAGAAAACAGGCATTCATGTCATTGCTATGTTATTTACAAAGGTTTTAAAGAAGCTGTTTCAAATTACTGAGAATGATTTGGGAATTCAGAATCTTAACAGATCTTTAAAATTTTTTCCAAACGTTCTATTAAGAAACTAGATTGTAGGGATGGAGAGAGGGCTCAGCCGTTTTAAAGGCTAGGCTCACAACTAAAAATATAAGAAACTAGATTGTAGCCGGGCAGTGGTGGCTACAATATATATTAAGAATTTATTATGAATTTTGAGACAACTGTCCAATTTCATAGATTTTTTAATAATTTTAAATATTCTTTGATTTGATAATAATCGTAAGCTAAGTTATCCTTGTAATGCCTGATATTTCATTGGTGACTACTGGTGTAGATTACCAGATTAAAGCATTTTCTTTAACTGTCAAGCAGGCAAGTATAGGACATGTCTCCTTTGTGTGTATATCCCTGAGATACAGAGATCATCAACACCAGGGTTTACTCTTGGTGTTCTTTGCTGGCCTTATATATCCAAGTCTGACTGCAAATAGGTTAGTTTCAGAGAGGCATCATCAGGGCAAGATGGACAGATCATTTTTAATGGGAGATTTTTTTATGAGGAGAAACATTTAACCCCTTGCCTATAGAACTTCTTTGAAATTTGTCCTCAAGAAAGCCTACATTTCAGGATGTATGCTACTAAGCAGTGATATACTTAGCAAATATTTTTTCCTCTTTGAATGGGGGTGGGAAAGCTCTGAGGATTGACTCCAGAGCCTACACTTGTGCTAAGCATTACTGAGGTACACCCTTTAAAAATACATAGTAAAACATACTAAAATTTACCATTGTAATTTACCTTAAGTGTGCTGTTCTATGGCATTAACTACATTAACAGTATTGTACTATTTTTGCCTCTCCATTAAAACTGAAGCTCCCATCCTTCTTACTCCTCCTGTTCGCAGCCTTTATCCTACTTTGTCTACTCTTGGTACCACATGGAAGTAAAATCACATGGAAAACTTTTGCGTCCTGCTTATTTTCCTCAGTATGTTTCCAAGGTGCATGTTATGTTCTAGTGTCTGTCAGAGACTCATTCCTTTTTTTAAGGCCATTTATTTCTATGTCTCCCACATTTTGTTTATCCACTCATTACTCAACGTTTGGGTGGTTCCCACATTTGGCTATTGTTACTATGAACTTTTGGTATATCAAGCAATTCTTTGGGGTCCTGCTTTCAGTTCTTTAGGCTTTATCTAGGAGTAGAATTAGTAATGTTATGTTTGGGTGTTTTGAAGATCAGCCCTATGGCTTTCAATAGCAGCTGCCACCATTTTACTTTTCCACAGCAAGGTAGAATTTCAATTCCTTTGCATCTTGGGCACTCATTTTATCTCCTTGCTCCCTCACTTGCTTTTTTGTAATAGTCTTTCTAATGACTATCAAGTGTTATCTCACATGATTTTGATTTGCATTTCTCTAATGAATGGCCCTGTTAGGTATATTTTTTTTGTTGTGTGTGTTAATTTAATTGCTTCATTCACATATTTGATGAATGTGTGTTCAAATCTTTAGCCTATTTTCATTTTTAAATTTTAATGTTAGGCCGGGCGGTGGTGGCGCACGCCTTTAATCCCAGCACTTGGGAGGCAGAGGCAGGCGGATTTTCTGAGTTCGAGGCCAGCCTGGTCTACAGAGTGAGTTCCAGGACAGCCCGGGCTACACAGAGAGAAACCCTGTCTCGAAAAACCAAAAAAAAAAAAAAAAAAATTTAATGTTACTTTTTGAGGTAGAATTTGACTATATAACCCAGGCTGGACTCAAACTGAACATTGTCCTGCCTCTACCTCCAGAGTGCTGAGTTACAGGCAACTGTAACTGCCTTCTACCCAGTTTCCTTTGGTTAGTTTTTACATTTTTAAAATTGTGTGTGTGTGTGTGTGTGTGTGCATGTGCAAGTGTGTGTGCGTGTGTGTGTGTACATGCTTTTACAAGGGATCAGAAAACAACCTTGAAGGAGCCTCTTTACTTCTTCTACCACATGGGTTCCAAGGCTCACACTCAGGTTGTCAGGTTTGATAGCCAGCACCTTACCCCTGAGCCATCTCACCAGCCCCTTTGCATTTTTGTTTGGTTTTATTTTTGGTTTTGTTGGTGTTTGGGCAGAGTTTTTCTGTGTTAGTACTGACTGTCCTAGAACTCTGTCTAGACCCTTTTGCTTATTTCTATATCGAAGGGTTTTATTTGTTTTGCTGTTGAGCTTAAGTTAATACTGTGGATGTAAATTCCTCATTAGTATAAATGATTTACAAAGACTTTTTAAAAAATTAAAAACAAAAACATTCTGTAGGTTCCCTAAAAAGGGTTGGATTGTTATTTTAAATTGACACATAGTAATGATATTTATTGGGTATAATGTAATAGCTTCTTTTTTTGAGAGGATGAATGGAGGTAGACAGATCTCTAGCCTCAGTCTTGTTAAAAATCATGTATTTTATAGTTTTTTTTTTTATATAATGGATTACCTAGGGTTTTCCCTATGTAAGATTGTTATTTGCAAGGGAAGTTTCCAATTGTTCCTTTCTTATCTGGGCATCTTTCATTTCTTTGCCTTCTCTGGTTAGAACCTCAAGTATAATGCTGAATAGAATTGGCTACTGTGGGACATTTTTGTTAAGGATGCACTTTAGATATAGCTAAAAGACCTACATTTTACTTACAATCTTGTTGAACTTAAACTAATGATATTACCGTTTTGTTTTTCTATCTAAAATCATGCCTAGAAATACTACCCATCTGTTTCAGAGGTTCTGAGGATTAAATAAAACCCACCATACCATGTACTTAGCAAATTAAGAGTGTCACATGGGTAGTAGGCTTTCTCTGGAGGCTCCATATAGCAAGGAAAAGCATGACGGAAGTAATGTTATAAACAAGACTGCATGTGGTTAAGAGTTTATAAAAGGACTATAATAATATGTTTAGGATAAGCTATTAGTTTTGTGGTTAAAAACAGTCTTGTGCTGCATAGAGAAATGGTTTTAAAAAATGACATCAGTAACATGTCACTATAATTCTTCGGGATTCCATTTAACATTCCCTTATTAGAAATGACTATGTTTATAGCATAAGTTCAACTTCCTATATGAAATATAATGGATTTAATAGTATTTTATAATGATTGTTAAATGAGGTTTGCTGCCAACAGGCATTTTTTAAAGTCAAAATGAAATGTGATTGATCAGTAATTGTATTTATTTCCTCTTCATTTGTGAATTTTAGGTAAATTATAGAATTGTTCCAAACCTACCAACGTTTGAGATTGCTCTGATAAATTTTCCTCTGCAGCCTGTGCTTTAGATTCTCAATATGCAGGAAATAGTCCCTGACATAGTGGATGGGTTCCTAAGCCCCTCCCAGGCTCTCACACAGAGTGGTGCTGATGATATGGCAAGAGAAAGTTATTTTGCTACATTTAGTATTACTGGTAGTAGCTAAGGTGTTTAGGACGGTGTATAATTTTTTTTGTCTTTACTGTTGTTAGGATTCCGTGTGTCCAAGATGTCCTCAGTTTCCCAGTCACTATGCCTTTAAGACTGACGAAATGCTTTTAGGTACTGATGCTGCAGGATCGTGTGAATGAGCTGCTTAAAGCGCCTCCCTCAAAGTGGAGTGGGAAGGCCCCCCACGCTTTGGAGTGTTCAAGCCACACCTTTCCCCCTATCGGCAGGGTGCAGGTGGCCAAACCCTCAGGACCTGGCACCAGTGCTCAGTGGCCTGTCCTGTCCTCGTGTCACGGGACACGGATCAGCTGCGCAGTCAAGACCCTCGGCAACGCGGGTGCAAACGCCTAGCACTGGGACCCAGGAATTTCGTCTTTTCCGTCAACCACCCACCTATGAACCATCCCGGAAAAGGGGGAGGCCGGTGACGTCACCATCCGGGCACTCGATGGTGGGGCACGGTTCACAATGGAACAAAAAACAAGCAGCCCTAGACAAACTCGGCGACTCGACTGCAGCTTGCGTGCTTAACCTCTCCTGTCCACATCCGGCCATTCCCGACTGACTAATCCCTTTGCCCAGGCATCTCTCCCTTCTCCCACACCCACCTCCTTTCGGAGTGTTCTGGGTCGTAAGTCAGCTCTCGGCCTGGTCCCCTTGCTGAGGGGTGTAAGTGTCTTGGCCCGCGCATGACCCCCTGAGGGGACTTCCGGAAGCGACGGTCGGGCATGAACAATCTTTCCCTATGCATTGTCTTCCCCCTCCCCCACTCAGTTCGCTGTGTTCTAGGCGTCACTGCTTGTCTGGGCCCCTAGTGGCCCACAGCGGTCTTCCTTTCGTTCCTCACCAATCTGAGGGGACATGGAGAGGGGCAGCTGGCCTAGAGGGGGCTGGGCAGGGGGAGGGGCCGGGCCGAGCGCTGAGGGCGGGGCTTAGAGGGGACGGACCCTGACGGGGGCGAGAAGCTCAGTCTTGGGCGGCGTGAGACTATGGGAGTCTGCGCTGCTGCCGCTGCTGCTGTCGCCGCCGCTGCTGCTGCGCTGCTGCTGCCGCCGCCGTCGCCGACACCGCCACTGCCACTGGCCGTGCGGGTATTTCTTTCTTTTCTTTTTTCTTTTCTTTTCTTTTTTGATTTGCTGGATCCGCCATATTGACGAGGCTGTGGTACCCAAGCTGCGGAAGGCAGACTCCGCCGGTGGCGGAGCCGCAACCTCTCGGTAAACGGCCATCGGGCCCTCCTCCTGTCTTACCGAACCCCCTCACTGCCTTGCACCCGCTCCAGGCCTCGCGGGAGCCGGCCGCCGCCGCCTCTCCCTCAAGGGAGGCGGCACTGCCTTTACCGCCTCAGGGACTTGGGGTTGGTGACGGGAGTGAGGAGAGGAGCCGCAGCCAAGCGAGCAGGCCCGGGAGTGGGGGGACAGAGGCGGCGACTAGGGAAGGTGAGAACTGCGGCGCAGGAGGAGAGAGCCAGGAGGATGGTGACGCAGGAGAAACGCACAGCCTGGAGGAGCTTGACTGAGTGCTCAGAGCGCCCCAGCCTGAGGGGAGAAGGGGGAAGAGGGCCGCCGCGGGCTGAGAGGGAGAGAGGGCGGCCTTGGCCGCCGCCGTTCGGGCGGCCGGGTGTGGGCCGACCGCTTGTCGGTAGCGATAGAGCGCCGCTAGCCCGCATCCGCAACCTTCCTCATATTATTGTTCCTCGTCAGCCCCTGGCTTGAGTGATGCTCCCAGGTAGGCCGCATCCCGGAGCGAGCTTCTGCATTTCGTCTCCCGCCTCCGCGTGTCCTGCTACGGCAGAAGACTCCTGGGTGTTTTGGTGATAGTTAGCTTGGCGGTGCCGGCCACTCGCCTTCCGGGCCTCCAGCTGCTGGAGGTGGAGCACGGCGCGAGGGGCGTGGCGCGTGAGCGCGCGGGGCCCTGTGTGCGCCGGGGGTCCCTGTGAGCGTAGTGTGTCTTTGTCGCTGATCGTGTGTTGAGGGGGGTCGTGAGCGGTGTCGATGTGTGTGCGTGTGTGTTTTGGACTGGCAGGGGAAAATGGCTGACGGCTCTGGCCCTCCCCCTCCCCCCCCCTTCCCGTCCTGACGAGAGTGGAGAGAGGAGGAGGATGGAGACTCCGGGCGCGGCGTGCCGCCCCTCCACCCTCGCGGGAGGTCGCTTCGGAGCGCGCGACAGTGCGCGGGCACGCCGGGGGTGGGGGCGGGGACAGTTGGTTCGCGCGCCCCTTAACCCGGCCGCGGACGCCCTCAGCCTGTTCCACTTGACACCAAACGCCATTACTGAGGTGGAGTGATTTGGAGCGGGAGAGCTAGGCCTCGGCGACGCTGGCTATCTGGCCTGCGGACTAGTTGGCCTCCGCGACGCCCTCCCGCGATAACCCGCAGTCGCCCGGTGGCCCGGTGGCCTGGGAAGGCTGCGCCGGTTATCGCTCCCCTCCACCGCCCTCGCCCCGCTTCATCTGCTTACGGCCAAAGGCCCGGAAGGGTGTTTTGATGCCGAAATCGCTTCCAAGCGAGGGCAGACCTACCACCTCTGTATTTTTAGCTGTTCCTGAAGAACAAGAAAAAGAAGACGAAGAAAGAAAATCCTAGTATGTGCAAGTTTGTGACTAACAAAACCTTCAGATGCTTGTGATGTGAGGCTTCAGGCTTGATATATGGCTTGTTTTTCATTCATTGTGAAACATTTAAGTTAAACAGATGCGAAGCTGGGGTTTTGTTTCTGTTTGGGTTTCTTCAGAGTCTGGAATGATAAGATTTTTAGATATGACGTGCTTAAATTATTATTTTGGAGGTTCTCTACTTACACCGTTAATTGAATTTTCACAGCCACAGTTTACAGGTGTGTGTAATTGCCGCAGAGGGTCGTTGACTGTAAATGAAGGAATTGTGGCCTTTGGTAATATTTTCGTGCTTCTGTTAGAAGGAGAGGCATTCCAAGTAATTTTTTTTAACTTTAAAAACCCACCAGTCTTCTATCTCTCTTTGTATAATTTGACTTATGAAGAATTATTTTGGGTGTACTTACGTGGGAACTCTGCAGCTGGTAATAAAGGACCTCATTAGCTTTCTTTATTATAAGGATTGGTTAACCATGATTAGATCGTACACTTGAACTTAATTAAAAATAGAGACTACAAACTCTTTAGATTGTTCTAGTCTACTGAATTACCAGGCTGCCATTTTGGTTTCAGCAAAATGCCTTCCAATTCTTAAGAAGATTTAGTATTAAATATACAGAGATAGTAACATTTCTTTTTGCAATGTTTAAACTTACTTGCTTTGTCATACTTGCAACTCTAACCATTTATACTTTATTTTTTTTTTTTTTTTTTTTTTTTTTTTTTTTTTACCATTTATACTTTATTGTTGCAGTGTTTAGGTAGAATGAAAGCCTGAAGTATTTGAAATTAAATGTTTCAAGGGTGAAAATAAAAAAGTATGTTTTGCTTTCTCTTACCAAAAACTCTGTCTTTTAAGCTATATGATGTCTTCATGCTTTTTTTACCCCCCTCAACAAAAATACAGTTATCTTAATGTTCTGCTGTTTCTTTCTTTAGTTTACTGACCTTGGTAGAATCTAAGGGACTATCTGGAAGGATTAAGGACCAGAAACACCATGGACAAGAATCTTAGGGTTTTTTTTTTTTTTTTTCCTGAAAGCAACTTTGAAAAGCAGATTTTATCCTTAAATTATGAAGCATTTCATGGGGATCCCTTCATTTTCTGCCCATCAGTGGAATGCTTCATCCAGTAGGATTTACTTTGGTTCTTTTGTCTTCTAGCATCTTCAAATACATTTTCTGATAATCTCTAGAAGAGCAATTTAGTGGTGTCTCTTCAAATTATTTTTTGACATAATATTAATAAAACTACTTATGAATGTTTGTCATATGCCAGTCATTTAGTTATTGATTAGTTGGACACATGAAAACATTCTATTTATTTTTTTTCTATTTAGTGGATCAATTTTTAAAGTTTTTATATTTCTAGAATTTTATTATTGGAACCAGTCTTTGTTTAAAGCAGGTGAGAGAAAATTACTTGAAATATATAGGGGTGCCTGGGGCTAGAGAAATGACTTAGTAGTTGGAGAGTACATAGTGTTCTTGCAGAGAATCCAAGTTGGATTCCTAGCACCCACATCAGACAGCCTACAAACTGTAATTCCAGCTCCAGGGGATCTGACAGTCTTCTGTGTGTATGTGTGTGTGTGTGTGTGTGTGACACACGACTAATTTAAAATTAACACAATACACAACGTGTGTGTGTATATTAGTCTTTGACTTTGATCCCCTACGAAGTGAGATATTCTGTGGTTGTTGAACTGTTATTTTGCATATTATTTTTTTTCTTGCTGATAAGTTTTCTGAATCTTGAAATGGTTTTCAAAAATTAAGAAACAAGTCTAATTTCCATTTCATTGTTTTAGGATCTGCATCTTTGAGAACCATGTTATTCGTTGCTGTCTTGTGTTTTTACATGTTCTAACAGTGTTTGGGAAGGATTTACTACATTCATACTCAATTCTTGATATTAGAATCACTTGGGAGTGGTTTTCTTGTTTATCTGATATGGGACTGAATAAAAGCTATTATTTTAAGAATACTGATTCTATTACTGTATCAGAGTTAAAACTGTGGGGCTATTGTTGCATATTATTATAGAACTATTATAGATAAATAAGAAAATAGATTTTTTTCTAACTGCTTTCCATTTTCAGCATAAGTAGCACTTATTTATTATTAATTACTCTGTTAAGCATTTAAACATTCTTATTTATTACATTATATAGGTGATGTATTATTATTATTATCATTATACCAATGAAGGGCCTGCCATACTTAGTGGTGCTTTAGCTTAGGTGCCATATTAGTGAAATGAGACTGACTATAATTTTAAAAGAAATTTAGACCTTTAGTTTGATGATTGTAACAGAGTAGCTTTAGATTAGTTTTATTTTTAAGACTATCAAAATTGACATCTGAAAAATAAGTTTGATTGGTCATGGAAAATAGAACAAATAGATGTCTTCCACACCTCTACTAACATGTTCAGAGTAATAGGTTATTAGTTAGTGACTTTATGACTAAAATAATACTAGGCAAATTTTATATTCCTGAAATGAAAAGATATTTCCTGGGAATTCATATTATTTCAACATACAGTGAAATTGTAATTTCAGTTTGAGAACTCTGAATGTCATTTAATTTAAAATTTTACTTTCAGTAAAAAATTTAAGACTAATGGTTTCTTTTAGCATTTTTTCTTTTTTTAAGATTTATTTTATCTATTTCATGTATATGAGTACACTGTTGCTGTCTTCAGACACACCAGAAGAGGACATCAGATCCCATTACAGATGGTTGTGAGCTACCATGTGGTTGCTGGGAATTGAACTCAGGACCTCTGGAAGAACAATCAGTGCTCCTAACTACTGAGCCATCTCTCCAGCTCCTTTTTTTTTTTTTTACTATTTTGGTAGTGTTGGTTGATAATTATGGAATGAAAATAGCCACAACAGATGTTGGGTTTATGTGCCCTGTTTCCTTATGGTCTCATGAACCTTAGGGCAGTTAAATGCTACCACCAAGTTACATCTCTATCTGTATAATTATTCTTAATGTGACATAAGAATCCTCAAATTATCTTTAGTAAGTTTTAGAAAATGGAATTTTAGTGATCTTTAAAGTTCTTTTATATTATTTATGTTTCTGTGTTTTGAGACAGGAGCTCACAAACCTAGGCTGGATACAAATTGGCTGTATAGTATCTGACTTTAAACTGATCCTTCTGCTCCACCTTCCAAGTGCTGGGATTGCAAGTATATTTGGTGGTACTTCATCTGGCTCTGAATTTTCTTATGTAGAAAAAAGACTGAAATTTTCTAACACGTTATTGGTGCTAAAATGACTAGTATATTTTTAGGGGAAAATGTGGGAAAGTATTATTGTAAAAATGAGATATTTACTTAAAATTATACTTGATGTTTGCCAAAAAGCTGAGAAATGATTTAAAATTTATTTTTCAAGCACACCTATGCTAAGTCCTGTACCCATCATAGGTACATATATATGTATATTCAGCAAATGACTTTTGGTTGTTTGGTGTTTTCAGACTAGTCCCCTATGAATCTGTTGACCTCAGGCTCCTAAGTACATGAGAGTATAGACATGCCATGCCATGCCACACTGAGAAGTTTCCAATTTTATTCTGGGTGATTGCCTAACAGTTATTTCTCTGCCTCAACTGTGTGTCAGAATCTTTTGTGGAACATTTTCAAAGTATGTTTGTCTTGGTCTTTATTCTATAGATTACAAGTAAAGTTTGGAGCAGGAAATGGGCATTTAAAGGAAAAAAAAAGGAGGACAAAATAAAATGTACTTGGAGTACAAGGCTAATGATTAGAGTTCTGTCTTGGTAACCCAGGACAGGAGAGTTATTTTGCTGTTCATTTTAGGAAAAAGGAAGAATTTGCAGTCTTGTGCATTTTGTGTTTTGTTAGCAATACACTTGAACCTAATTTTGTCAATCAAAAATTTCTGACTGTAACCCAAACATGGGGAGAAGTCTGGGACTTAAAGGTGTGCACCATCACTATACTGCTGAACCTAGACCTGAACAGAAGGAAATGACCCAGTGAGATGAAGAACATAACCAAGATAGCATGAAATATCTTCATGAAGCTCTTTCCATAATTAATACCAGTTGTTTTTAAACCAATACCTTTGCCATCATTCATCAGTTAATGAATATTAAGGTCAGGGATTTTGTCCTTTACCTTTCAGTATTTGCAGAACACCTACAACATTATTGATTTCCCTGAATGGTAAAATTGGGGTCCTGTTTGATTTGTTTGCAGTACCAGGCATTGAAACTAGGATCTTGAACATGCATTAGCAAGTGTTCTCTTTGCCACTAACCTGTGTATATTCTCAATGCCATTCTTCCATCTTTTATTTACTTTTTATTTTGAGACAGGGTCTCACAGACTTGTTCAGGCTGTTTTTAGTTCAATTTATTTATTTATTTATTTATTTTTTTTGGTTTTTCCGAGACAGGGTTTCTCTGTGTAGCTCGGGCTGTCCTGGAACTCACTCTGTAGACCAGACTGGCCTCGAACTCAGAAATCCACCTGCCTCTGCCTCCCAAGTGCTGGATTAAAGGCGTGTGCCACCAACGCCCGGCTAATTTATTTTCTTTTGATTAATTGTAAAAACTAAGTACCATGGGGCTGATACTCTAAAGGAGTTTTTAAAAAGTTGCATGTTTATTTGTAGAGTTAGCTAACCCTTGAACAAAACAAAAGGAAAACTTCAGCTATGCATGGTGTTGCAAGCCTTTTTAGTCCCAGCACCTGGGAGGCAGAGGCAGAGACTAGTGCTCTAGTTTTTAAAAATTAGTATATTTTATTGTACAGAATGAATTTCATAATTTATAAGTGTTTATTGTGTACTTTGATCATTATACTTCCTTATTATCTGTTCTTGCCTCTGCTCCTTTCTCATCTGATTTTCCAAGTAGTTGTCCTCCTAGCTTTCATGTTCTATATTTTTAATTTAGCTTGTCTTCTAGAGGTCAGTATTTTTGTTGGTTGAAAGTTTCTTAATTATTTATCACTTTAAATCCCAATATCAGCTCCTCCCAGTACCCCTTCACACAGCTCTTCCCCCACCTCCCTCACTTTCTCTGAGGTGGAGAGCCCTCCTGGGTATCCCCTCTCCGTGCACACCAGGTTTTTCTACAGGTGCATCCTCTCTCTGAGGCCAGGAAGTTGGTCCAGCTAGAGGAACAGATCCACGGCAGACAACAAACAGGGATAACCTCTGCTTAAGTTGTTGACCCGCATTGAAGACCAAGCTGCCTTTGAAAGTATATCTTAATTTTTTATTTTATATCAAAGTATCAATGACTTAAGATTGTGGGATAAAATGATAATTGTCATTACCTTGTTCATTACATAACACCACCCAAGAAACTGAGGCAATGAAGTGAATAGGATAGCCAGGATCACTGGGCCAGTAAAATGCTTAAGAAAGAGTAGGCACAGAGAAAGAGCCTTCAAGCTAGGTCCATTTGAAGCCCTGCTTCCCTCTACCAAACCCCACTTATGGCCAGGTTGGACCACTTCTCCCACCCCACCATTTTTGCTGGAATGAATTTGACTAAACCTTCATACAGATGCATCATTATTTTATTGACGGCCGTATACTTTTTTCCCCTAACTTACCATTAATGTGGAACTCTGAACATGTACTATGTTAATCAAGCATTTTCAAAGGAATTGTTTTCTCTTCAGATGATTTTGAGCTTTTAGTCTTGGATGTTAAATCTCACCTGTACATTTTGAAATGGAAGGAAAGACAGGAAAAAAGAGGAGAGAAGGGAAACATTTCCCATTCCTGTGTTAGTGCCTTGTGTTTTGCTGACTGGTGGATTTTGAAAGTCAACAAATTTTGTTAGTTGGTTACAGGTCTCTTTTCTTTTTTGCTCTGAATTATATGAGCTTCTTGAGTCATATTATTATTATCTTTGACACCAGAGAACATGACAGTTGATGTTTTAGACCTAACAGTAGTGGTTTGTTTCTGAAACACAATAGTGCAAAGGATTGGGTTGCTCTTTATAATAACTCAGGTCAAAGGAAAGATTAGGCAAACCTTTTCTATAAGTGGGCCAAGAGGCAAAATTGAGGAGATTGAATTGTATGTTGAAATAATAATGTAACTAGACACATTAAAGTATAATATAGATCTAATGAGAAAAAAGCAAAACTTGGTTTGGGAGTATAGTATTGGAATTTAAAGCTAGTGTTGTCTCAAGTTGATTGCAAATATTTCTGTGTTAGTCATTCTTGATGTTGTAGATTGAACAAAAAACAAACCAAGAGGTTGGATTTAGTTTGTCACCCTATTTTTTTAGTTTTGCCTGACCTGGATTAGTTCCTAGACCTGGAGGGCTTATCCAAAAATTCCTCTGCTCATTCCAATTTTAGTTCGGTTAGTCTGCAGTGGAGGTCTAGAGTGTGCTTCTAAAAAGTTCCCAGGGAATTACCCCAAAATAATTATTCCATTAATTCTAGCATATCCTACTTCATTGGTCTATTACAGTATAGTTCTATCTTGAATATTCTGCTTTGTGCTTAAAGTTCAGTTATATAGTAAATACCTGTTATGTACTGGGTTGTACTGTATATTAGGAACTGTACCAGGTAATAGAAATACAAGGTTAAAAAAAAAACAGAATTGTTCCACCCTATATTAAAATGAATTTAAAATTAGTCTCCATATTTACTTCATTAGAATCTTTGAGCCAGTACAATTTGAAAGGAGGCCAATGATATAAGCTAAATTGGAAACTGTATTACCAAGTATAGTAAAAGTTCATTTAGTATAAAATTTTAAAATCTCAAAAGTTCTCTTTCAAGACAATTAAGTTGTAATTTAATATTTGATGGAAAGCTTTCAGGGGGTGTTTTATTTTTTTATTTTTTTTTCTGATTATTAAATTTAGTCTTATTTTCAGGTAGCTAGAAAGACAGGCATCTATCATCATTCTGCCAGTCATTAGTTTTATTTCTTTACTCCTCTTTTGTACATAACTTTTTTTGTTCAAAACTTTAAAGTTGATTTTAATATGACTTTACAACTTTATTTCCCATACACACTCTCTCTTTCTTTTTTTAAAAGATAGTTTCTATTTTTTTTTTTTTTGTTAGTAGTAGCAGTTGTTTGTTTGTTTTTTTGAGACATAGTTTTATGTATACCAGGCTAGGCCGTAACTCACTGTGTAGGTGAATATGACCTTAAACCTCCTACCTCCTCTTGAATGCCGGGATTACAGGAGCATATTGCCATGCAGGATTTATGCAGTGCTAGGTATTAAACCAGGTTTGTACTAATACCAGATAGGTACTACACCAGGTGACTATACTCCCAGCCCATGGCTTCTATTTGACAGTTGAAGGTAATCAGGAATTTTATAAATTCCTTCATTCTGAGAATGGAGAAATACTGTTGTTTAGCTTTGAGAGATTTGAATTCTTTGAAAGAGGATAAGTACATTTGAGGAAGAGGTATTTTTTTTATTTGTTTTCTTTTTGTTGTTGACGTCTTGAGACAGGCTTTCATGTTTCTGGTCTCAAACTCTTGACACTCCTGCCTCAGCTTCCAAGTGCTGGTAGAGAATACAGGCCTGCACTACCATACCTGTTTGGGTTTTTCCCCCCTTAGAGCCAGTAACTTACATGTAATTTCTTCTGGCCTCCAGCTCCTTGTGATCTTCTTGCTTCAATCTCAAGAGTGCTAGGATTACAGTCAGGATCCATCAGTCATGACTGGGGAAAGTGATCGTGGTTGTGTAGCTGAGTGAAGACTAAAGAATCTTCCCCTGAATTTGTTTTTGTGAAAGCTTCCCTTCCTACTATGCATTGAAATTAATTAGTCATATAAATGTAAGCTGGGGGTTGTTTTAATGCCCTTATTTCTTCCTGATCTCCCCAAATACTTCTCAAATGCTTACTGTGCCAATTCCATGAGAAACAAAATTTTTGACATAGTCTGCTTTTGCAAGATTCTTTCTCATTCTCCAAGCTAATTGGTCAGAGTTGGTATAGTAAGTAAGTACTCCAGCCTTTCATAATGCCTGTCTCTCCACCTCTTCCTCTGTGTATTAGGTATTAAAAACAGGTTAATAGGGATGTCTTCTTTTCCACCTACCATACCCCAACAATCCCAAAGGCTTAGATTATAGTTGTAACTGCTAAGTGATAAGCAAGTATTTAATCTTGGTGAAAATTGTAAAAAAAAAAAAAAAAATCAAACTTAAGCTCTGATTGCTGCCTTGCTGTGATGATTGACTTAAATTCATTCATTTAACACCATTATAGCTATAGAGAGATATAAGGATGGTCATTAACGTCTACCTTGAAGACTTTAGGATGTTGGGCCAGACATATAAGAGCAGAATCTGGTGCAAGGAGCTGGGGGTGTAGCTAAGTGATAGTGTGCTTGGTATTTACTAAGCATAAGGCTCTTGAGATAATTCTCAGCACCAAAAAACAACCACAAAAAGTGTGAAAAAATGTAGTGATAAGAAAGATTGCTCAGTTTGGATTTTTAAATGAGGCTTGCAAATCTTCAAAGATGTCATTTTGACGCTGCCTGAATTAGAGTAGGGACCTTCAGGTGGTATTTCTTAACCTTGATGTTACTGACAAAATTATTTGATCAGACACTTTTTTGAGGCATGCTGTATACTTACTAATCATCTCTGATTTCTACCTATAAAATTTCAGTAGGCCCTTCTCCCTATTGTGATGACTAATAATGTAGAAAAGTGTGCACAAATGGAAATTGAGACCCATTACTTGAAACCGTACAATGCAGAATGAAAGAGTGGTTTTAGAGGAAAAACTAGTATAGTATAGAAGAACACTGAGGAGAGGAGTTAGTTGGGGGAGTTATGGGAGATGAGACTTAGTTTAAGGCTAGGTTACAAGATAATATGTTAGAGCATTTAAGTTTGAGTTTTGTAGTACAGTGAAGGGCCTTCGAGTGAAAGACAGTGGTTTCTGTTTTTTTTTTTTTAAAGATAATCTGAGAGAGAATGGACAGATAGGGACAATCATTAAAGCATGAAGACCTGAGCTAAATCCCCATAAACTCACATAAAGCCAGGTTACAGCATGTACCTGTTAATTTCAGCAATGAGGAAATAGGATAGATGAATCCTTAGGGCTTGCTGGCCAGACCAGCTCTTCCTATTGGCCAGTTTAGGCAGATGAGAGACCCTATCTCATCTGCCTAGGTTGGTAATATCTAATGTGGGTATTATCTAATGAACTACAGGTGGTAATATCTAATGAACTAAAGGTGGGTAATATCTAATGAACTACAGCCAAGATTGTCCTCTGGCCTATGCATGCACTCATTTGCATACACAAAGATTCTGAGCATAGTATGGTAGATATACTGAAGTAGAAATGTAGCAGGGAATTGGATATGTATTATAATAGTTCTTTTAAGTAATAAAAGATTTTGACAAGGAAATAAAAGAATGGGATCCCCCAGGGTTTCTGTCTTTGTCTCTATATGGATTCTAGGGCAAAAATGCCTCTTTAACTTCTCCAATTCCCTCCCACTAGGAGCTGCTGACTGCTGAGACATGTTGAAAGGTCACAGTGCAGAATCTGGGTTATAGGAGGACTACTCTTGCAATGTGTAACCTTTACATTAAAGGGTGAATTATGTAAATATATTTATCACCCTTGTCCTCTATGTGTAGAGGTCCAGGACCTGGCACCAGAAAGCGTTAAGTATAGGCTCTCCATGTTTTGCTTAGGTGTTATCTTGCTATTTTAAAAATAATTGAATCTGTAAAATAGATGAATAATCTATTTAAGGTAGCTGTAATTTATTGCTTCTTATTTTCGTAGGTTTTTTTTGGTTGTTGTTGTTTTGTTTTCTTAAAGAACCCTTTTTGTTTTTAATGAGAATTGAAGTTAGTGGAAGGGTAAAGGGAGAAGTGGAGTTTGGAGTAATTTTCCAAGTAACAGAAAATGTAAAGGGTAAAACAGAAATTGTATTGACAAAGTGCTTGGAGAGCAGAGGGTTAATACAATTTGAATATTTTCCTTACCCTGTTTCTATACCTACACAGAGTCTGGAGACTTTACAAAACCCAGAATCTTATGGGCTAATTATAGTTGGCCAGTAGGGACCATAATTTGGTAGTGTCGAGGTATAATTTTTTGACAGAACAACATAACCTTGATGAATAATCATTGTGTTTTGTGTGTGCCAAGGATTAAACTCAGTTCATACACTCTAGGCAAGGTTCCTATTGCTGAGGTATGTCCCTAGCCCAAAACTTGGTGAAGTTTTCTTTCATCTGAAATCTAGCTTAAGCTTCAAGAACATTAATGCAGCCTGCTAGGCAAAAATTAGTTATTTAAGGGGAAATTGTTTTTCTGAGTAGAAGATGAATGTGCATAGGTAAATGCAATAGCAGTGATTTTTTTTTTTTTTTTTTTTTTGTCCAACATGATTTCAGAGAAAATAATGATATCCCACTTGATTATTTTTTTAAAGGGAACTAACCAAACAAGCTTTTTATTGTATTTTTATTTTTTAATTTTTTTTTTTTTTTTTGAGACAGGGTTTCTCTGTGTAACTCTGCTGTTCTGGAACTCTCTCTGTAGTCTAGGTTGGTCTTGAACTCACAGAAGGCTTATATTTCTTAGCTTAACAATTTTCAAAGATTTGTATTGGGTATCTCACAACCAGGTATAACTCTTGTTCTAGCAGATCAATCACCCTCTGACCTCCATAGGTATCCATGAGTACATGCATATAAATAATAAAAAATAATTAAGAATAACTCATTCCCTATCAGTGTAAATGTTTTTATGAAAAAAGACTTTCTCAAAATAAGAATTCTCAAGGACACCGGTGGTTTATAACTTTTGCATCTCTGAAAGACAACTGGGTATAAAATTTTGTGACAAGTAATATCTAAACTAAGAAAAAACTTATGATCTCTAGGAAATAGAGGATCTCATAGATGCCAGGGAACCCCCAGACCATGCTTGTAAATCAGTAACTTAATAGACTGCTGTAGACAAGAAAGTTTAGATGTTTAGAATGGCATCTAATCTATAAAATTTTACTTTTTAACCAATAATTTACCTGTATAGTCACAAATCAGGTTATTATACAGAACATTTTTAGTAGTAGTCTAGAAGATTCCTTATTACTCCAAAACATATTTTGACCTTTCTACTACAGTTATGTGCACATCAATGTATCATTTAATTTATCATTTATTTTCTATTGGTGGACACTCGGATTTCTCTTTTTTCTTTTTTAACTAATAGAAATGTTGGCATGGTGGTACACACCTTTAATCCCAGCACTTGGGAAGCAAGTGGATCTCTGAGTCTAAGAGTAAGTTTCAGGACAGCTGGGACTATACAGAGAAACCCTGTCTTGAAAACAAAAAAAAACCAACCCAAATATCCTCATATAGTGAATATATTTATAGAAAATATATAACATACAGTGAAATATTAGCAATAAAAAGGGAAATACTGGTATGCTTCAACTTCCATGAACTTTAAAAGCATTCTGAAATGAAAGAAACCAGTTGCAGAAGGCAGAAAGTAGATTAAGGGAGGATGTAGGAAATGTGGAGTGGCTGCTTTAATAATGAGGGTATGGTTTCTTTCTTTCTGGTACTGGAAATAGAGTTCAGTGCTCCTTGCATTACTATTTGCTACTGAGCTACTCCCTTAGCTTGGTATGGTTTTCTCTTGTGGGTGATAAAAATATTCTGGAATTGTAATTGTGCAACTCTAAATATAGAAAGACCCATTCAATTGTACATTTCAATAAAGTGATTTGTATTATGACTTTTGAATATACAATGAGATAATTTCATTAATGGGAAACAATTTGAAATTGTTTAGTTTCTTTTGTCACATCCTTTACTTTTCTACATCTGTTGCTTAACCAGTCTAATTGTGAAGATGCAGGCAAAAAGATATACATAAAGATAGTTACTAATGATCTATCTGCCTTGATTTAGATATTTATTGAACGAAGTCTTTATTGTTCTGAAGTCAGTCTTTTCGATTAGTCACTTTTAAAGTGTTTTGACATCCTGGTGGTGGTCTAAAGGTGCTGGACACCTTTAAATCCAGCACTTGGGAGGCAGAGGTAGTTGATCTCTTAAGTTCCAGACAGCTAAGGCTACACAGAGAAACCCTGTCTTGA
This sequence comes from Mastomys natalensis, assembly GCA_021653895.1. Lineage (NCBI taxonomy): Eukaryota > Metazoa > Chordata > Mammalia > Rodentia > Muridae > Mastomys > Mastomys natalensis. Next base: position 75,736 of record JAJTUV010003078.1, on the reverse strand, counting down.
AAAACAGTTGTTGCTAGTAACTTTGAGTTCATCTAAGCAGTCATTTCGAGAATAGGTAGGTAATACATGTTACGAAGAGTTAATTGCTTGATAAATGATTTATGTTAATGGTTTAAATCAATAATTCTCGTGAAGTTGGCTGATAATATTTTGGAGACTGAAGTTTATTGTGTCTCTTGTACCCTTGCAAGGATTGGATAAGTTTAGGTAAAAGTACATCTTTCTGTTGTAAATAGACCCCGAACTGTATATATAAGAAGTCTGGAGTTATTTTTTTTTATTTTTTAGAAAGATTTAAGGTAGATAATGGTGAATTTAACTTCGTTATGTTTCAGGAAGCAGAACTGTAATTAATAAACCAGTGACAAGGTGAAATAGCATTTTGATGGTAGAAAACTTTATTTAATTTAATTAATTAATTAATTAATTTATTTATTTATTTATGGTTTTTTTTTCTCTACAGGGTTTCTCTGTGCAGCCCTGGCTGTCCTGGAACTCACTCTGTAGACCAGGCTGGCCTCGAACTCAAGAAATCCACCTGCCTCTGCCTCCCAAGTGCTGGGATCAAAGGCATGCGCCACCACTGCCCGGCGTAGGAAAACTTTTTATGACAGCAAGGAGTATTTGCAGTGTTAAATGTCTAGAGGGAGAATAGATGTAGAATCACCTTCATTTTTGCTATTTTATTTGGTTATTTCCAAATAACTAAATTTTCTTTGAGCCATCCCTCCCTGAATCCCTATAAAGTTGTAGCTTTCTATATTTTCTTTTGTGTGTTTTTCATAAAACAAAAGTTTATCTTTTAAAAAATACATCTTTTCATTTGTTGATTTCTGGGTAATGAGAATAGCAGGCAAATTTCACATATGAATGGTATGTTAGTGCCAGGAGAAAACTGGTATCATAGCATAACATATATACAGAGTAATTGAAGTAGAAATAAGAAAGCTGTCTTCCACATTGGCATATGATGGTTTTGGTATGCCCATGCTAGGCTCAGGAATTCAAAACCTAGCAGTCACAACTACTTCCAAATCTGTCATGTTATATTAATAGGTTTTTTTTGGACTTAGTTAAAAATATATATATTTTTTGGTTTTATATAACTGCAAATAAGTTTAATTCCATTTGTTTACTTCTCTAATGATATCCCACTTCCCGTTATCCCTTCACCAACGCCCCCATCCCACATCAGCCCTCCCTTTGCCTGTATGAGGGTACCCACCCGCCCACACTCTCCTGCTATCCTAGGTTTTTCGTTTTCCAAATGAATTTGAACGTTGCTCTTTCCAATCTGTGAAGAATTGAGTTGGAATTTTGATGGAGTTTGCATTGAATCTGTATATTGTTTCAGTAAGATGTTTACTATATTGATCCTGCCAATCCATGAGCATGGGAGATCTTTTCCATTTTCTGAAGTCTTTTAGATTTCTTTCTAAAGGAATTTGAAATTTTTGTCATACAGATCTTTCACTTGCTTGGTTAAAGTCACACCATGATATTTTATATTATTTGTGACTTTTGTGAAGGGTGTTGTTTCCCTAATTTCTTTCTCAACCCTTTTATCCTTTGAGTAGAGGAAGGCTATGATTTGTTAGAATTAATTTTATATCCAACCACTTTGGTGAAGTTGTTTATCAGCTGTAAGAGCTCTCTGGTAGAATTTTTGGGGTCACTTAAGTATACTATCGTATCAGTATGCTATCATATCATCTGCAATAGTGATATCTTGACTTCCTCCCAATTTGTATCTCTTTTATCTCTTTGTTGTCTAATTGCTCAGGCTAGAACTTTTGAGTATTGAATAGGTAGGGAGAGAGTGGGCAGCCTTATCTTGTCCCTGATTTTAATGGGATTGCTTTGAGTTTCTCTCCATTTAGTTTGATATTGGCTATTGGTTTGCTGTATATTGATTGCTTTTACTGTGTTTAGGTATAGGCCTTGAATTCCTGATCTTTCCAAGACTTAACATGGGAGATGTTGAATTTTGTCAAATGCTTTAAAAGTATCTAATGAAATGATCATGTGGGTTCTTTTCTTTTTTTTTTTTTTTTTTTTTTTTTGGTTTTTTCGAGACAGGGTTTCTCTGTGTAGTCCGGGCTGTCCTGGAACTCGCTCGGTTAGACCAGGCTGGCCTCGAACTCAGAAATCCGCCTGCCTCTGCCTCCCAAGTGCTGGGACTAAAGGCGTGCGCCACCACCGCCCGGCTGGTTCTTTTCTTTTTGTTTGTTTATATAGTGGATTATGGTGATGGATTTCTGTACATTGAACCATTCCTGCATTCCTGGGATGAACCATCCCTGCATTCCTTGATCACGGTGGATGATCATTTTGATGTGTTCTTGGATTCAGTTTGAGAATTTTATTGAGTATTTTTGCATCGATATTTATAAGGGAAATTGGTCTGTGGTTCTCTTTCTTTTTTTAAAACTTATTTTTTAATATTTATTTTATGTATATGAGTACACTGTTGCTGTCTTCAGACACACCAGAAGAGGGCAACAGATCCATTAGAGATGGTTGTGAGCCACCGTGTGGTTGCTGGAATCAAACTCAGGACCTCCGGAAGAGCAGTCAGTGCTTTTAACCACTGAGCCATCTCTCCAGTCCTGTAGTTCTCTTTCTTTGTTGGGTCTTTTTGTGGTTTAGATATCAGTGTAATTGTGGTTTCATAGAAAGAATTGGGTGGTGTTCCTTCTTATTCTATTTTATGGAATAGTTTGAGAAGTATTGGTGTTAGACCTTCTTTGAAGTTCTGATAGAAATCTGCTCTAAAATCATCGGTCTGGGCCTTTTTTTTTTGTTGAGAGACTTCTAATGATGCTTCTATTTCCTTGGGGGTTATGGGGCTATTGAGATGGCTTATCTGATTCTGATTTAACTTTGATACCTGGTGTTGTCTAGAAAATCATTTCATCCAGGTTTTCCAGTATTGAGTATAGACTTTTATAGTAGGATCTGATTATTATTATTTTTTTTAATTTCTTCGGTTTCTGTTGTTTCTCTTTTCATTCCTGATTTTGTTAATTTGGATACTGTCTCTGTGCCCTCTGGTTAGTCTGGCTAAGGGTTTATCTATCTTGTTGATTTTTCTCCAAAGAACTAGTTCCTAGTTTTTGTTGATTCTTTGTATAGTTCTTTTTGTTGCTACTTGATTGATTTCAGCCCTGAGTTTGATTATTTCCTGCTGTCTTCTCCTCTGGGTATTTTAATAGTTTAATTTTTTTTTTTTTTTTTTTTTTTTTTTTTTTCGAGACAGGGTTTCTCTGTGTAGTCCTGACTATCCTGGAACTCACTCTGTAGACCAGGCTGGCCTCGAACTCAGAAATCCACCTGCCTCTGCCTCCCAAGTGCTGGGATTAAAGGCGTGCGCCACCACCGCCCGGCTAATAAGTTTAATTTTTAATTTTGTTTCTGTATATAGTTAAGAAACATTTGTTTTTTTAAATTTGTTTTCCCCCCCCTCAGCAAAGGTTTTTTTTTTATGTAACCCTGGCTGTTCTGGAACTTGTTCTGTAGACCCACCCGGCCCAGAACTCAGCAATCTCCCCCGCCTCCTAAATGCTTTAATTAAAGGGGTGTGTCATCACACCCAGATTCCCTAAGAGCAATATTTATAATAGGAAGTAATTAAAAGATTCTCTAAATGTAGAACCAGAATTAGCCAACTTGCGCCAGCTTACCATTGATAGAAACCTAGCAGGTGTAATCAAATAAACTAGAACCATAGTTAGATACTTATCACTAAGTTATTTCTCTATTAAATGGGAAAGATACATTTGTACCTCAAAGGGTGGTATGTTTATATTTTCTTTCATTCAACAGATAATTAGTAAGTTGTGTAGAACTGCATAATTTTGATGTCATCTTGTTACTGCTTCTTTAATTTCCCTGCTATTAAAATTGTTTTAGAGCCAGAACAAACTCTGATAGGAAATATTATGACACTATGAATTATATTGCAGAGGGTAACTTTTTTTTTTTTACTTGAAATTCAGTTTTCACAAAAGACTATGTACCTATCTGCTCTAGTAGAGTTGGGCTAATGTAACATAATACTAACACCTGTGTTATAAAAATGTTGAAATTTGTGATCTCACAAATCATAGCAATTGTGACAATGCATATCAAAATCAGAAAATCTTGATAATATTATATAATTTGGAGGAACACCCCCCCCACGCGCCAGTCTAGAGATCATATTCTATTTTTTTTTTTTTTTCGAGACAAGGGTTTTCTCTGTACATCCCTGGCTGTTCCTGGAACTCAGAAATCCTTCTGCCTCTGCCTCCCAAGTGCTGGGATTAAAAGGCGTGCGCACCACACACCGCCCCGGCTAGAGATCATATTCTTAAGGAGCCTTTGAAAGTTCAAAAATAAGAATTGTCAAGAATGAGTAATAATCTAATCAGCATTTTGAAAAAATATATTTACTGGGTCCCTTCTATTGTTCCTGACACTTGCACATCCTTCTCAGTAAAGTTTTCTAATAATCTCTGGAGGTGTTAGCCACCTAGAGAGAGCAAGATGAATACTTGGAAATTGAACTTGGGGTTCTGTTATATTGGACTATAACATGCTGAAAGAAGAAAAAAAAAAAAAAAACCTATGTTCTGTAGAATCAGCCTTGGAAAAATAATGGGATTCATGAGAAACAGTAAAATTAAAAGCAGTTTGGTTACCTGAAAACTATCCTACTTTGTAATTAGTAACAGTTAAAAATTCTAATAAATGTAGTGGCATACGCCTTTAGTCCTAGGACTTGAGAGGCAGAGGTGGGTGGATTTATGAGTTTATCACCAGCCTGATCTGCAAAGCCAGTCCAGAACAGCTAGGGCTACAGAGAAAAAAATTCTTTTTGTCTTGAAAAACCAAAACAACAACAAAATTAACACATAATTGAAAAGGTCCTCAATTCCTGACAAAATATAAACCCTTTAAAGGTAACATAATAGAAGGGAATGGGTATATGGAAAGGCTGAAGTTACTGAGTTTAGGATACAAGGTTAAAGTATATACAAAAGTCAGGTAGAACTGCAAGAAAAAAATTCTTAGAGCATGTGGCTAGACAAAGCCAAGAAGAGTGTGGGACAATAAACTTCTGACTACAAAATAGCATGATTGAGGAAGGCTGGCAACAACCACAATTTTGCTTTATGAATTTGATGACTAGATACCTTATAAATGGAATCATAATGGTTTTTATATCCTTTTTTAAGTGACTTATTTCATGAATAATACATTCAAATTCTTGTGCATGTTGCAGCTTGTAAAAATCTTTTTTGAAACAGTCATACTACACAAGCTGCTAGCCTTTGCTAGCCTGGAATTTTGCAGAGTAGGCTAGCCTCAAGCTGAGAGATCTGCCTGACTCTGCCTCCAGAGTGCTGGGATTAAAGGTAAGTGCCACCATACTTGGTAAAATTACCTTTCTTTAAAAGCAGTAAACAGAGGTTCTAATTTCTCCCCATTCTTATTACCACTCCCCACCATCTTCATTAAAGTTTCAGGCATTTGGTTGGCCCTTTAATTTTACTTTTGGTGCTAGAGATTGAGCTTAGTGCCCATTCACATAGTACTTACATTCTCCATTGTGCTACAGCCCAAGCCTTCAAAGTTTGTAATTTTAAGTCTGGTTTGCCTATTCCTTTGTTGCTTGTGCTATTAGGAAAATCCATCATCAAATCCTAGGCTGTTGAAATTTGCCTTTTATGCTTTAAATCAGTGAAGAGTTAAACAAAATAATATTTTCACACCAAAATTTTCTGTTTCAAGGTGTCAGTTTGATTATAGAAATTTCTTGGTCTAGATTTTACATGTATTCTACTTGGAATTTACTGAAAACTCTTTTTTTTTTTTCATTTGGGGTGAGGTTTTGACCCTAATTTCATCACAGATCTTTTCTTTTTCATTACTCTATGTTGCTCTGATAATCTGTTTTTCTTGAAGTTCTTATGGTTTGATTTTGCTCTTAGTGCTTTTCAGATTGCTATCTAACAATCTGAAAATTTGCTGATTGTAGTAAATTTCTAATTTTACTTATAGTCTTTAAGTCCAGACCTTTGACTTGGCTCTTGGATTTTGTTTTTCTTTTTCTTTTCTTTTTTCGGTTTTTTCGAGACAGGGTTTCTCTGTGTAGCCCTGGCTGTCCTGGAACTCACTCTGTAGACCAGGCTGGCCTCGAACTCAGAAATCCGCCTGCCTCTTGCCTCCCAAGTGCTGGGATTAAAGGCGTGCGCCCCCCAACTGCCTGTGCTGGATTTTTGTTTGCAATATCCTTTTTGTATCTTTATTGACAGTCTACCTTTAAAGGATATAATCACATTTTTCCTTTCCTAGTATCATGCTTTCCTTTAATTTTTTTTTTGAGGATGCATACAAGAGCTGTTTTTTGAAGCCTTGCTAAGTTGGGCATCTGGACTCTATGAAGGTTTTTTTCCTGTAGTTGGACCATACATTCCTATTTGTTTTCATATATTTTAATTTCTAATGTAAAAATGGACCCTTAATACAATGTAGTACATTGAGTAATGATTTTTTACTTGCCTCGCCACACCTGGGCTTTGTTTTTTGTTTGGTTTATTTATGTAATAACTAGCTGAACAATTTTAATAAATCTTTCGTGTCATTTTTGGAATCTCTGCGGTCTCTGTTCAGTGTTCCAACAAGCGCTGTATGTGTCTTGTCTTTGCCTGCCCACTCTTCTACCCAAATACTAGCTTTTACTAATTACCTACTGATTGCTCTATTGTTTTACATGATGATTTGGGTTATAAAATTCCCCAGTCTGATCCCTGCTCCAATTAAAATTTCATTTTCCAGGGATAATCCTTTGTGCAGGTTCTTGAGGCTTTGTTTTTGACCCAGGATGGTTGTTTGCAGCTCTGTTTTCCCTGGTTCTTTTTGGTAAACTACTAGCTGGGTGGTTTTTATTGGCTTTTATCGAACTACCAGAATCTTACTTGAAATAAAGCCAGTTTACTATAAAAGAACTTAGATTTTTTTTGTTTTTTTTTCCCCCCTCTCCCACCCATCCCCGTGGTGGAACCTTTATACCTCTTCAGAACTGAAGAAGCAAGCTGGGCGGTGGTGGCGCACGCCTTTTAATCCCAGCACTTGGGAGGCAGAGGCAGGCGGATTTCTGAGTTCGAGGCCAGCCTGGTCTACAGAGTGAGTTCCAGGACAGCCAAGGCTATACAGAGAAACCCTGTCTCGAAAAACCAAAAAAAAAAAAAAAAAAAAAAAAAAAAAAAAAAAAAAAAAAACAGAACTGAAGAAGCAGACTGTAGCTGGGTTCTCTTATAGTTAAAGCCTCTACTTAGCAGACTGCTACGTTGAGGCAGCATCCACCCTGTGACTTTTAACCTATCTCCTGCCTTGGGATCTTGAACCAGTGGATGAGATGGGGTAAGAGCCATTAGGACTGTAGTATTCTTGGCTGCTGCCCTTGAAGTAGAACTTTGCTCCATAAGTAGGGCCTAGATGGAACAAAGGAACCCAGACAGTCTTCCTTCCTGCAATAGAGCCTCTTGCTGGATGTGATGAGAAATCTAGCTGCTTTCTTACAGGAAGATAGCATTAACTTGAAGGGGAGAGCCCAGTGTCCTTTGGTGTGCTCCTCTGGAATGAAACCATGATAATTTAAATACCAGGTTCTGTCCTTACTGATACGGTAGATTTGTTGTGATCAAAAGTTTCATTGTTTTGTTATATGTCCTTAAGACAATTTCTAGAGACTTATTTTTTTTAACTTGCCTTCAGTAGTGGTTTTACTGAGGAAACTGCCCACAGAGCTTCTGATGTACCATTTTTAAGTCATTTTTAATTTAAAATTCTTCAGATTTATAATAACTACTGAAAAGTTGGTTTTGAAAATGTGTAGAAAGGATGCTAACATTTACTGAAGCTTCCAGTACCATAATTGTGTATATAGGACTTGACAAACCTTATTGTGGAGGAGGTCTGAGTAAGTAATTATCAAGCATTTCTAAGTGAATACATTTTTGCCATAAGGATTTTCAAGTGAAGGGTGCAGGGTCTGTTGTAGTGACTTCTAGGAAGTTATCCTATGGAACTAGTCTTAGATACAGTAGTGCCATAGTTACAAAATATATGAAGAGAGCTTTAAATAGTGTTGAGAATAGAATATGAACATTTAGTTGACATGGGAATATAACAGTAATTGAACATCTTCATTTTCAATTTCTAAATTGATTGGTTGTGAAGTTATCTAGAACTGGCATCACACTTAGAACCTTGTTCTTCATGTTGGGAACCAATAAGAATTTAGAATGATGACTTTATATACTGATAATTATGGGAGTATTGGGGGCTAAGACAATGAAATGTTTTATTTTTGAAGAAAGATTAAATTTAAAAATTGCTTAGTGGGGCCAGTGAAATGACTCAGCAGATAAAGGTCCCTGCCATCAAACCTGACAACCCAAGTTCAATCTTTAGGACCTACATGGTAGAAGATGAAACCTGAGTCTTAGCAAATTGTCCCCTGAGCTTTGTTTGTATACCTTAGCATCCCACACCTCCACCCGTGAAAATTAAAATGTCACTTTAATTTTTTTTGTTGTTTATTTTTTGAGACAGGGTTTCTCTGTGCAGCCCTGACTGTCCTGTAACTTACTCTGTAGTCAAGACTGGTCTTGAGCTCAATAGATCTGCCTGCCTCTGCCTCCTGAGTTCTGGGATTAAAGGCATATGCTACCACCACCAGAGAACTTTAAAATTTTTTTTAAATAAAATTGCTTAGAGATATTTGCATTCTTGGCTATGGACTAAACTGCTAAGTTATAAATGTACTGTCTTGGGCTGGAGAGATGGCTTAGGGTTTAAGAGCTCATTAAGTTCAATCCCCAGCAGTGTGATCTGATGCACTCTTCTGGAGTGAGGTATACATGCAGATAGAACACTCACATACGCCACTAAATAAATAAATAAATAAATAAATAAATCTAAGCCGTTTTAAACAATAAATGTACTGTCTTTCAAACTTTGTAGCATGACCTCATGGAATAATATTTTTTATAAATTTTTTATGTGGATGCTGGAGGTCAATATTGACTTATCTTTCTTACTTTGTACCTTAATTTTTAATTAAAAATTTTTGAATTATTTTGATAATACTTTTTAATTTTAAAAATTAATGTGTCTGGGTTTTTTACTTGCATGTTTTGTCTATATACCACATGCATGCCTGGTACTTGAAAAGGCCAGAGAGGGTCATCTTATCTGGGATTTATAGAAGATTATGGGCTGCCATGTGGCTGCTAGGAATCTATCTAACCTGAATCCTCTACAAGAACAGCCAGTCCTCTAAATGCTGTTATGTCTCCATTCTCTTTAGATTTCTTTATGCATATGTGAGTGCATGTGTGTGGAAGTAAGAGAACAACCTACAGAAAATGGATCTTTGCTTCTACCATGTGGATCCCAGGGATCCAACTTAGGTCACCAGGCTTGGTGGCAAGCACCTTCACTTACTGAACTTGGAGTTCCCAGATTAGGGTAGCTAGCTGGTTAGCAAACTCCAGGGATCCTCCTGTCTCTACCCTCCCACTGCTGAGATCATAAGCATGTGCTGCTTTGCCTTGCTCTTTATGGGGGTGCTGAGTATTGAGCTCAGATCTTCATGCATGTGTGGCAAGTATTTTACACACAGAGCTATCCAGTTTATAATTTTAAAAAGCTATATTTCTTTTTTGGTTTTTTGAGACAGGGTTTCTCTGTGTAGTCCTTCCTGGCTGTCCTGGAACTCACTCTGTAGACCAGGCTGGCCTCAAGCTCAGAAATCCACCTGCCTCTGCCTCCCAAGTGCTGGGATTAAATGCGTGCGCCACCACTGCCCGGCTGCTATATCTCTTATTAATATAACTAGTTATGTTTTCGAAAAAACTTAATTTGAGGAAATCATTCATGAAAGTCTCTAAATCCAAATTTTTATGTACAGATTGAGTGGTGTGTGTTTGTGTGTGTGTGTGTGTGTGTGTGTGTGTGTGTGTGTAAAAGGGCTAGAAAGATGTCTTGGTGGTTTACTGCTCTTGCAGAAGACCAGGATTCACATGACAGATCCCAACTGCCTATAACTACAATTCCAGGAAATCAAAAAAGCCTGAGTTTGGTTTCAGAACTCATGGTGGTAGCTAATTCCATTTCAACAGAATCTGTCTCCCTCTTCTGGCCTCTGAGTTCACTGCTTGCACGTGATGAACAGATATACATGTGGCAAAATAGCCATACTCATGAAATAGTGAAAAAATAGTTTTCTCTCAAAGACCTATAAGCAGCCACCATCTCCAGAACCTTTTCTTATTTAACTGAAAGCATCCCTTTTATGTTTACTGGACACCTTTTAATTTCCATGGATAAATCTGTCCAAATTCTCCTGATACTGTGAATGTTGCTTAGAGTATATTTTATTTTAATTGGAATTAAATTTTTTGTTTACATTTTCCTCATTAACCTACTGATGAAGTACATTTTTCTTTTTTACTTTAAGAAGATAATAATATATAGGTAGACACAAGTTAAATATGGCTATGAATAGATTTGAATAAACTGCAGCTTTTTTTGTGACTCTGAAATGAGGAAAATAATACTTTCTATAGTTGGGAGACAGGGAGAAACAAATGAGTTGTATAAAGTACTTGAAAGTCTGTTGTAGTTTATTGGTACAATGCTAAAGTACAAGAGCTCCAAATACGTTTTATATGCCATACTGATCTTGAATGGCTTAAGCCAGGTTATGAGTAGAAATTTTGCAAAATGCTTGTAGCAGTCTCTCAAAGAGTCAGTAAGAACCTTGACTGGCTTAGGTGATATTTCAATTTTAGGGTACATGGGTTGTTCTGGGCAATGTGAGAGTGTTGAAAATTAGACCCAAATACAGATGAAGATCCAGTTTCTCAATCTAGTGGTACATTAGACTCAATCACAGGAGGTTGGTTTGTTTGCTTTTATTTAAAGTGCACTTGTATTTTCCTGATTGTACCTAATGAGGAATCTGGACATCAGCACTATTAAAGACCAGAGGTGCTTTTACTCTGAAGACCAAAAGAAAACTCAGTGGTATAATAATTGGAATTAAAGTTTTGGTTGTATTCTGTGCACTCTTTTTTAGGTTGCTAGTATTAAGTGATTGGGACCTGTTGCCTTGAGAAGGCTCCAGAAGTGCTTGTAATGAAAACCTTATCAAAAATGCAAAACTATAATTACTTCACGAATTTGGTTGTATTGGAGTAGTAGGTTACACAGTTTACTCTTTACAAAGAAAAAATTCCCTCCAAAAGGTGTGATGGGGTTTGAGGTCTTTGGTTTGGGAATAAGGATGGGATGTAAATAATAAGAGTGTAAATTTCTTACAATTATGGGATCTGAAATTCAAGGTCTAGGTGTTGATTGGTTTGCTTGTTTTCTTTTTTTAGAGGGTGTGTGTGTGTGTGTGTGTGTATATGTGTATCTGTGTGTGTTGGAGAACTTGTTGCTGTCTTTGTTAGATGAGTAGTGTCTCTTAAAATTTATGTCAGTTTGTGCTTTATGTCCTGAGTATACATGCTTTTGCACTATACTTAAGGTATTAGCCAGTTAAGGTCAGTTTGCCCCATTCTATGATTTAATCAAGTGGCAACTGACTTCTTGATACACTTTGAAGTTAGTTCCAGAAGAAAATTGAAATTACTTGATAAAGATGGGTTTTGTGGTATAATGGCTCCAGTACCGTTATTAGTTTAAGTTGAATGTAGTAATGAAGCTTTAGCTTTTCACTTTTTACCTGTCATTTATATAGCCATGCTCTCCTGACTTGATTCACTGATGATAATAAACTTAAATAGTTTTTTTTAGTTCATGCTTGTCATATCTAAAGTAAAATAATTCTCTTTTCTCTTTTACTTGTAGGTTATGAAATGGTCTCTGCAAGATGTTTTATTCTTGAATTTGAACGTTTTAAGACTGACAAATGCTGGTACTTCATCTTCTATAAGTGGACTATAATTTCTTTTTTTAAGACAACTACATAAGCAGACAAAATTGCAAAGATCTGCCCTGTGTCGAGTATGACAGCCACGACTCGTGGCTCTCCAGTTGGAGGGAATGACAACCAGGGCCAAGCCCCTGATGGACAGTCTCAGCCCCCCCTCCAACAGAATCAGGTAAGAAATTAAAGATACTAGTTAAAGCCACATTGCTATGTCTCCTCAATTCTTGAGTGCTAAGCAAGGAAATGTGATAGAAAGAATTTTCAAGTAACCATAAAGTGAATGTTTTAAGAAAAGTAAATACAGGTTTTCAGTAGCAAAAAAAACTTAGGTGTTATTTTCTGTTTTTTTTTTTTTTCCAGATGCCTTACATTATCAGTCTTCAATAAAATGAACAAATTAAGCTTGGTGTCAATTCTGGGAAAACCATTGTTTGATTTAGTGTAGCTTATGGGATCAAGTAAATTATAATTCCATTTTGTATGTCATATACATAAAATCATTGTCAGTCTAAAATATTTTTAAAGAGTATGTACTGGAGTATTATTATTACTGGTGTTCAATTTTACCTTTGCACCATACTAACTTAATGACTAGGTAAATTATATAATCTCTAATCCTGTTTCTTCATTTATACGCTAGGGATAACAGTAATGGAACTTCATAGCATTGTTTGAGGACCAACTAAAATAAGGCGGGTGGGAAGATGGGGTTAACACCCAGAATGAGGCTTCCCCTTCTAAGGGAAATGGGGGGCCACTTATGTGAGGGGGTACTTGGAGCACAGGAAGGGCTGACATTGGATTGTTAAGTAAATAAATAAATTTAATAATAATAAAAATATCTTAGCATAGATACTAGTGTCAGTATTTGCTTGCCCTAAAGCTCTTAAGGCAATATGTATTATCGATCAATTTATGTAAGGTTTCTAGTTCTGATTCCTGTTCCCCATTGGAAATTTTTAGTAGTTCAAAAACCTTGATTTTTGTAAGCAAGTTTTCTATATAGATCAATGTTTTTGTTTTTCTGAGACAAGAACTCTACATAGCCCTAGCTGTCTTGGAACTTACTATGTAGACCAAATAGGCATTGAACTTGCAGAGATCCTCGTGCCTCTCCCTCTCAAGTGCTGCCATTAAAGATATATGCTATCATGCCCACCTATTTCCATCTTTTTTTTAAGAGGTTTGTTTTTTGTTTTGTTTTTGGTCTTTTGGTCAGTTTTGTGCACTTCATCTAGAATGCCAACTTTATTTAGATGAAATTGTTTACAATACTGTTTGTGCTCTTGGGTACAGGGATGGAACTTCCTTGCATATACTAAGTGTGTGCTGTAACTTGGAGCTGCTTCTCACCCCAGATCTTGTAATGTTTTTTTTTTTTTTTTTTTTAAAGTCTTGAGGACTTGTGGCAGTGTGTCTTTTCTGGTACAGCTAATTTGTATTTTATTATATTTCTCTCCTAACAGTTGTTCTAGGATTTTAACCAGTTTAATTCCCCCTTAAAAAGCTTTTGGACTTTGATAAACCTCCATAAACATATAACATACTTTTACTCTCATCTGCTTATTCTTTTCTTTACTGTCTTTGGATTTGGTTTTCTTTTCTTTCTTTTTTTTTTTTTTTTTTTTTTTTTTTTTGGTCTTTTTGGTTTTTTTTTTTTTTTTTTTTTTTTTTTTTTTTTTTTTTTTTTTTTGAGACAGAATCTCACTTGACTGTCAGCTCTGTAGACCAGTCTGGCCTCAAACTCACAGAGATCCACCTGCCTCTGCTTCCTGAGTGCTAGGATTAAAGGCTTGAGCCATCACCACCTGGCTTGGATTTGATTTTCTTGTTTTCATTTCCTGAAATTTATTTCAGCCTTTTCTGATATACACAGTTTTATACTTTGAAGAATTAAATTGAATAACACAAAGAGTAAGATTTGTGATATTGATGATAATGGTGGTGTTATATGTAAATTAATTCAAGTTGTGTATACATGAGTAACAGACATGCTGCTTACAGAGGTATACATTTTTGTAGTGTTTGCGTAAATTTTAAAGCAAAAATATTACTGTAGATTACTTTTATCTGTGGTTTGGTACTACTTTCTTTCTATTCAGCTATTATAGCTATCTATTCTATCATTCTTACAGAAAAGATATTTTCCCCTCTCTGATTCCCCTTCCCCTCCCAGTTGAGAGAAATGAGCAAGCCAGATACTCTCATCCAAATGTGGCAACTTCATTAATTTATTTTCTCTTACAATTCTCATTTTTAAGACCTAAAATGGTCATAGAACTTGGAGCCATAAATTTGAAGGCCAGTATTCAAGGTTCTTTAAGCATAGTCAAAGGGTTGTTGGATACTGATTATTTTAAAACCAGGAGCTAGTAGTAGTTTATCTTTCTCTGTCTTTTCTACTTTATTACCTGCATTGTGCATGGATTCGTTCGTAATGTTATGGCTTTGCAGGACTTTCAGTGGAAAAAAAGTCCTAATTGTTAACATTATATTCATTTTGAGACAAGTTCTCTCACTATGCAGCTTTGGCTGGCCTGGATCCCGCTATGTAAACCAGACTGTCCTCAGTCTCAGATCTCATGTCTCTGTCTCCTAAATGCTGAGATTAAAAGCATATGTTAACTTTTATTTTAAAATCTACTTGATTTTTTTTTTAGAGGTCTTAGGTTTGTGACATTAATATTATATGTCTGTTAGGTATTATATATGCACAGTGTGTTTGTTAAGATAGCTGGTATTTTTAAAGCAAAAGAACAAATACAGATTACATTCTCGCCTATAGAATCACTCTGTTTACCTTAGAATTTCTCATTTTTTTTATTTTTGTTTTATATTCTTTAATGTTAGTGTTTTAAGTACTTCATAAGATTTGATACTGTTGGATCACTAAAGGAGTGACAAAAGTGTTAATCAGAGCCCATGTTAGGGCTTAGTTTTTTAGTTTTGGTTTTTTTCTTTTCATTAAATAATATGTGTGTATATATGGGTATGTGCATATGAGTGCAGGTGTAAGATCTCCCTGGAGCTGGTATGAAAGGTGCTTGTAAACTGCCTTGAATTGAACTCTTCAGGAATTGAACTCTGTTCCCCTGGAACAGCAGTACACACTCTTAACTGCTGAGTAATCCCTCCAGCCCAGGGCTCAGTTTCTCATAAACTTTACATATATTTACTTAAAGGGAAATTAGAAGTAATAACCCAAGCAAGTCAGTTCTCTGCACTGTGTGTGTTCTGGGTATTAATTCAAGGCATCAAGCTCAGCAGCAAGTGCCTTCCTTACTCAGCCATCTTGCTAAGACCCATAAAGGGAATTTCTTAATCAAAATTTTAACTTTAAAATATGTACCTGTAGAAGAAATTTTAAGTCATAAGACATAAAAACCAGTAACAAGTGGGATGACTATTCCTCAGATGTGGTATCTGAGAAGGATCTGGATTATAATTTGGCAATGTGTGCCAATGGCTTTAAAACAAATTATCTATACTGTTGTATTTCTAGTATCCTAAAGAAAAATTTGTGTTCTACAAGACGGTTTATACTTGGCGATGATTCATGTTAATTTAATTTATGTAATGCTGAAGAATTTGAATCGTTAGATACTGAATTACAGGACTGGAGAGATGGCTCAATGGTTAAGAGCACTGACAGCTCTTCCAAAGGTCCTAAGTTCAATTCCCAGTACCACATGGTGGCTCACTACCATCTGTAGTGGGATCTGATGCCCTCTTCTGGTGTGTCTGAAGACAACTACAGTGTACTCATATACAAAAATAAGTAAATCTTTAAATAGATATTGAATGATAAAGGACATATATAGTCCCAGTTTTATTGAAAATTTATGCATACATGGCTAGTTTTTATTTAGCTCATAAAAAGATCACAAGGGTGTAATTAAAATGGCATTACTGGTGTTTTATTTGTTGGTGTGATGTTATAGATGTTTACAGTTGTTTTTGTCTGTTTTCTGTAAGAGTGTGAATACACAGAACAAAGTGTTTTGTTGGTGTTTAAAATAAAACAGGCTTCTAAAGTTACATACTTCAGATAGCTTTTGTATGGGATTTCTAGCACTTGAATTCTTTCACTGGCAACTTGACTGTTTGGTAACTTCAGTGTTGCATTTTAAGTGTACAAGCTCACCATCAGGTTGCTAGTGTGTCTTGGAAATTCAGTATAAACTTTGAAAGGAGTACATATTAAATTATAAGCTTTCAATGATGTCTTTGTAGAATTTTATGTTACTAACATTTTTTAAAATAATGCTGATATGTTTGTGATTGTGTGTGTGTGTGTTAATAGAAACTTACATCTATAATGTTATTTTTTAATCAAGACTTCATCGCCTGATTCGTCCAATGAAAATTCTCCTGCAACTCCTCCTGATGAGCAAGGTCAAGGTGATGCTCCTCCACAGATTGAAGATGAGGAACCTGCATTTCCACACACTGACTTGGCAAAGTTAGATGATATGATCAACAGGTCAGTTGGTTTTGTTTCTAATATATATCCTATATAAGAAAACCAAGGGGTTTTTTTATAGCATTATGTGTGGTGGTGGGTAAGGAGTTTCTTAGCCTGCCCTTCATGATGTTCTACAGAGTAAGAAAAGGTTGTAAATAGATGAGAAGAACATATCAAAAAAACCCCAAACCCGGAAGTGTGAGTTTGCCAGGGACCGCTCAAAAACTGGGCACTGGAGCAATGGCACAGCCATTAAGAGCGCTTGTTGCTTTTCTAGAGGACCAGGGTTCAATTCCTGGCACCCACATGGCATCTTTTACAGCTGTCATCTGTAATTCCAGACCCAGGAGTCTGGTGGCCTCTTCTGGTCTCTAAAGGCACCAAGCATACACAGAGATACAATATTCATATGTATAAGATAAATTAATTAAAAATGAGACTATTTTTAAAAGAATAATGAAAATATACTTTCTTATAGGTACTTTGCTTTACTTTTTGGTGTATTTTTTTACTTAAAGTTAAAACTATTAAATCTGTGTACAGGAAAATAAAAATCCTTTGCATTAAAATAAAACTGAGTTGGTCGTAGGGTGCCACACCATTAATCTTAACACTTAGTGGATAGAGGTAGACAGATTTCTGAGTTTAAGGCCAGCCTGGTTTACATAGTGAATTCTAGGACAGCTAGAGTCACGTAGTGAGACTTAGTCTGGAAAAAAACACGGAAACAAATATCTGATTTTCTTAGTAATGCATGTTGTGTAATATATAGTAAATAGATTAAATTTCTCTAACCCCTCCCTAATAACCCCCAGTTTTATTTCCCCCTTTCACATATTCCAACCAAAATTTTTTTAATAATTAGGAGTATATTTTTCATATTATATTTCTGTTTACTATCATGTATTGATTTTTCTATACATACAAAAATCTTACTATAATTTTGTAACTTGTTTTAACTTGTTTGAAATATTCTTCCAATTGACTCATTTTCGACAGAACATTTAAGAGAACATATATGCTTCTAATAGCAGCCTATATATGCTGCTATCACATGCAGTCAATTATTGAAAGTATATATTTATAATGATCCTTGATTGTTCTCAGAAGACATAAGAAAGTTGCATTGTTACATTTCAGTTTTGTCTGGTGGTTAGTAAAATATACAGATTAGATACTAGGCTACATTAAAAACAATTCTTGATGGAAGAAGGCAAACAATGTTTATAAATAAATAATGGATAGCTATTTGTTTCTAATACGTTATAAGAAAAAGTTGATAGATTATCAAGCATAAATCAGTCTTGGCCTCCTGAAGTTTTTATTCTTTGTGAGGAAGCTCAAGGCTCTTTTAAATCTATCCTGAAAACTCTTTCCTGTGACGTTTTCATAATAGGCCTCTGTGATACCTAATTGATATTTTATTATAGTAGTTTATATTATTTTTTAAATGTCTGCTTGTAGAGACAAGTGATAATTGTAAAAAAAAACTTAAGCCAGCACCAATGTTTTCATATTTAATGCTATTTTAGTTAATATTTAATATTTTCATAGTGAAATAAATAATTGTAATTAGTAACCTTTTTTATTTAGTGCATAACCAGTAAGTCTCTTTATTTTATAAATTCCTAGGCCTCGATGGGTCGTTCCAGTTTTGCCGAAAGGGGAGTTAGAAGTGCTTTTAGAAGCTGCTATTGATCTTAGTAAGAAAGGTATGTCTCGGTGTTATGCTTTTCTAAATGCTTGCTGCTAGATATGTTTTCTACTTTACTCTTGAAAACTTCATTTTCCTTTTAAAACACAGTGTTTTAAGTAAGTGTATAGTAACCTTATAAACAGAGGATTGTCCTTTTTAAAGGAATGTGAGCTCAAGAGTGCAAGACATAAAATGTATATGTATTTGTGTTCTAAAGAGTAAGCCCACTGTTTAGATTTGCAATCACTCTTAAAACAATTCCGTTATGGGAATTCCATAATATACACAAAAGTTTTGCAATTGAATGCTCTGTAGGTGATAGGTAGTACATCTATCAGTCAGGTGTAAGTAGCTGCAGAAGTGGGAAGTGGATGGTGAGTATCCTAAGGGATTTTTTGAGTCATGTGTAAGCCTGTAAATTACTTAAGCTTTCCTGAAGCAAAGGTGCATGACTTTTAATCTATGATTCTTTGAATGAAGACGACTATTTTGTTGATTGCTTTTCAGTTTGTATATTCTTTGTGGTTGGGGCTTGGGATACATACACAATCAAGAACTTGCAAGAGTTGATTCTTTTCCATCCACCCTGTAGGTCCTTGGGAACAAACTGTTTTTATAGGTTGAGCCATATGGCTAGCCCAGTAGTGTGTTTTTTAAATAAAACTAGCTTTTTTTTTTTTTTTAAAATAGGTTTTTCGAGACAGGGTTTCTCTGTGTAGCCCTGGCTGTCCTGGAACTCACTCTGTAGACCAGGCTGGCCTCAAGCTCAGAAATCCACCTGCCTCTGCCTCCCAAGTGCTGGGATTAAAGGCGTGTGCCACCACTGCCTGGCTAAAACTAGCTTTTAAAAAATTATAAAATATGTGATTTTTTTTTTTTCTCTAAAAGAAAAAAATGACTTGTAAAAGTGGTTGTTTTGTGTTTAAAAGAAATAGTAAAAACTCAATAAAAGGAATCTGGTACTCAGTTGTCCAGAAGTAAAAGGTTAATGTTGAAATTAAGCAATTTTATTAAATTACTCTCATCTATTTCTAATGTTGTAGAATTCTCTTAGTAGAGGACTATGGCTATCTATGGTGCTTAGTTCATTTTTTTAAGGCACTGGAATTGTTTTGTTTTTTGAGACAGGGTTTCTCTAAGTAGCTCTGGTTGTCCCTGAACTCCAAGTCTGTCTCTGCCTCCTGAATGTTGGATTAAAGGTAGTATTGCCAATACTGACCTGGTTAAGGCACTGGAAATTAAAAAGGAGCAATATTTTATTTTATGACATAGTATTTTGTATTATCTTTTTATTATTGTGAAAAATAACAAATAACAGCTTATAAACAAAAGATTTATTTTGGCTCATAATTTTCAAGATTTCATAATATGATCAATTGGGCCAAGGCAAAGTGTGGGTAGAGCAAAGAGGCTTACCTTTTAATGTCCAGGAAGCAAAAGAGAGAAAGAGTCGGTGTCTTTGGGGCCAAATCAGTTTTGAAGACAAACCACTACTTTTTTCAGGTTCTTGTTTACTAGAATCTGCCTCTTACAGGATCCACCAAGTTCCCATATCACCACAGAGTGACACCTTTAGGACACTTAACCAAAACATACCATCACAGCTGTGTTATAACTGACAATAAGCAATTTATATTAGTTATTGTCAAAATTAATGTCTTTATAGTACCTTGCTTGGGTTCATGGCATTCCTTGACAAGGGGAATTTTATCTCACATTTGTTATTCCTCCTTTGTTTAAAGAATGTTTATTATGCCTTATAAATCTTGAAAAGCTATAAAATAAGTTATTCAGATGATTGTCGTTTTCCACAATTTAAATGAGCATTGCTAGTTATAGTCTAAACATTAACCGTTTAGTAAAAACATGGTATTTCAGTTAATTCCATTGATATTCAGTGGCTTGTATACCTTGCTCATATTTATTTCTAGCATCAGTTTATTTTAGATAAGGCTCAATTTAAATATCACACAATACTGTACAATTAAATTCAAATATTTTTGTACAAATTGAGATGCTGAAGATATTCTTTATATTTGATGACACATGGTGGCTCTATTGTCTTTTTTAAAATAAGATTAAATAAAGCAAGGATATAAAAGTGTAAGGTTGATAAAACGGCCTTGATGATCTGCATTCAACCCCTGGAATCCACTTAAAGGTGGAAGGAACAAACTGACTTCACAGTTGTGCTATGTACTCCATAGCACCTGTCTTTTCAGATCATACATGCATGCAGGAACACACATAAATAATGCATTTTAAAAAAGAAGATAAAATAGGTTCTTGGCTTGGAAGAAGAAAGATGTGTATAGATAGTAAAATTAAAAGACAATGATTCATTGTACTTGGTCATTCAGAGAATAGTAAAAATATGAATTTATATAAGTAAGTACATAGTTTGCAAACTAATATTTCCAAAAAATAATTATGAAATGTAAAACTTAAGGCTTATTTTCAGAACAAACAGATATAAAATACTTCGATTATCTGTCACATGATACTGACATTTTGGGTTTCAGATACAGTGTCATAATTTGTAGTATTTTCAGTTTATTTTTACTTCCTTGATGATTAAACCTAAGATCTTGTACATGTTAAGACTAGCTGCCATCACAAGGAATGCCAGTCCTGAGTATTATTAATATTATCACATTAAATGTACTTTTGCATAATTATTTTATTTAGGGTGGGAGGGCTGAAGAAATAGCCAAGCAGTTCATTTATGGATGCTTGCTGCTTTTGGAGAAGAAACCCAGGTTTGGTTCCTAGCACCCATGACTGGCGGCCCACAACCACCTGTAATACCAGCTCCTAAACACCTGCTCTCAGCATGGTATAAACTCAGGCCATTACATACACACTTAAATTTTTCTTTAAATAGTAATTATGAGTTAATGTTGAAATAACAATAATGTTATTTCGTTGTGAGTATTTTTTTGACCAGCTGTGCTCTTCAAGTGTTAGCTTGTTATCCAGGTTTTTGATTACCTTTCATTATATAGTTGAGCCTAATTATTTTTTTCTCCCCTTTCGTAGGCCTTGATGTTAAAAGTGAAGCATGTCAGCGATTTTTCCGAGATGGGCTAACAATCTCATTCACAAAAATCCTTACAGATGAAGCAGTGAGTGGCTGGAAGTTTGAAATTCATGTGAGTTTTCCATTTGACTTTTAAAAAGCAGATTATATATCCCCTTTGGATGGGAAGAAAAAGTGTGAGTGTTTGTGTATTATATTAGAGTATAAAAGTATAACTTTTAAAGTAATTTCATATTAATTCGTCTCTTTGGAGGGAGCGTGAACATTTAAAATTAGCATGGGATTTTAGAGTTTAAAATACTTGGTTTAATCTTTCTCCCTGGTTCTCCAGTGCCTTGTGACCTTAGGCAGATCACCACATTTTATTGAAAGTCTGGTGCTATCAATTATAAAATGTGCTGCTATTTTATGTATTAAAGGCAAAATGCCCAAGAAGGGGGAAATATAACACAGGTCTAGGGATACCAGAAAGGTCAGTGTTATAGAAATAATGACAAATGAACTCACATGTATATTTTAATTTTGGCACCTAAAGTTCCTAAGTATTGGAATCATGAGCTACTGTTTAAACAATTCTATACCCTTGATTTAATTTACAGTTATGATTCCTTTTTAAGTAAAGACTACTTAAAGTGATCTCAAGCCCCTATTATCTCCAAATATTGAACAGAGACAAAAGAAATACTTTAGTACTCATTATTTGAAGGATGAAATCAGATTTTAGTTCAACAGTGAAAGAAGTTGTTTTTGGACTACTAAGATGGTGTAAATGCTACAAGCCTGTTTCTATGTATGGAAATGGTCATAAAGCAGATGATTGATGTTTTGTGGTCTCAACCGTTTTTTTCAATTACGACCATGGGGTAAAAGTCCCACTATCTGGTTTAGCATAATTTCTTAGATTTAGAAATACACAGCTTGGCAGTGTATAGTCTTCCATCTAGGGTAACTGATAAATTATTTCAGTTTTAGAAAAATGTGAATTTGTATCTTATCTGAAGATAACAGGAGAATTTGGCAACTCATAGTACCTACTTCATTTTTAACCAAGTAGCTTTTTGAAAGCAAACTTATTTGGTCATAGTATTAGTGGACCAACTGGTATCTATCAGTATAAAAAACGGGGAGCTCATTTAACATTAAGAGTAATTAGGGTTACATCTGTTTGAAATTGCAATGTTTTCATATTCTAAATCACCTTTCTACCATATATAACAGAGATGTATAATTAACAATACTCATCGCCTCGTGGAGCTATGTGTGGCCAAGTTAGCCCAAGATTGGTTTCCGCTTCTAGAACTTCTTGCCATGGCCTTAAATCCTCATTGCAAATTCCATATCTACAATGGTACACGTCCCTGCGAGTCAGTGTCCTCAAGTGTTCAGTTGCCTGAAGATGAACTCTTTGCTCGTTCTCCAGATCCTCGATCACCAAAAGTATGTTAGTTTGTTATTTTCAAATTTTTATTAAAATTGTTTTGTTCTACCACAGAACTTTAATCTCATTCTCCTGGTAACTTGGCAAAAAGACTGGTTTAATTATACTCTAAAAGAGGTTCTGCATTATATTTTGAATTTTTTATTTTTACCAAAGCTATATTTTATTTTTGTACTACTATTTAGTTTTTCTGTGTAGTAATAATTGACATATGACTACCAAATGTGTTTTGAGACTTTTATATATAGCACTAGGAGCCTTTTTGCATTGTCATAGCATTTTAGTTCAGTGCTTATGGCTTCCTAAAATTTTTCTCCATATCAGGTAACTATACTTAATTCCTGTTATCTTTTAGTCAACCTGGAAATAGTTGTAATTGAGTTAATATATATCATTTTCTTCATAATAATAGAGGAGATTATGATTAAAAACCTCAGGTGTGAGTCAATAAGGCCATGATGATTTTATATATTCTAAGTTTTTTTAAACTTCAAAATAGATATATGCTGTACATGATCACAAAAGTAAAATAATAGAAATTATAAAATAGAAACAGGATAGTCACCTTTAATCCCAGCACTTGGGAGGCAGAGGCAGGTGGATTTCTGAGTTCAAGGGCAGCTTGGTCTACAGAGTGAGTTCCAGCACAGCCAGGGCTATACAGAGAAACCCTGTCTCTCGAAAAACCAAAAAAAAAAAAAAAAAGAAAGAAAGAAATTTTACTAAAATACATATTTGAAAACAAATTTCCTATAGTAGTGTAAACAAGATTGTACTTCGTAGTTTTTTTTTTTTTACCATACACTTTAAATTTTATACTTTTATAATTTTATTTTCTTTACTAAGTGTTAGTAATACATAACTTCTAAACTTTAGACTTTAAGGACACCTTTTTTTCCAAGATTTAAATTTTATTTGCATGAGTAATTTGCCTGCATGTATGTATGTGCACTGTGTGCAAACCTGGTGCTCTTTGTAAGGCCAGAAAAAGGCAGTGGATCCCCTGTAACTGGACATACGGAGTGTTGTGAGTCAATTGTGTTAAACTTAGAACTTTTATTTTTCCAGTTCATATTGTTGCCACTAGATGGCTTGTTTTTGCTTGAGTAGCATCCAGTTACCATAAATAATGATCTTCAAAGTCAAAAGTTCCATCTAGCCACGCGTGGTGGCATACACCTTTAATTCCAGACAGGACAGAGGCAGGTTGGATCTCTTCAGTTAGAGGCTAGCCTAGTCTACAAAGCAAATTCCAAGACAGCTTGGACTATGCAGAGAGACCCTGTGAGGATAGTAAGGGTGGAAAAGTCTGTGTATACCTACATTTCTTATATTCCATTTTTTTCTCAGTGGGTCAGTAATCTTCTGCCTAAAAGGCTCACAGAAAATAACTCGATTTAACATGGCTAATGCAAAGATTTGAAGTGACTTTGGCTGAAGATATTTTATGTATTTGAAATCTGATTCTTATACAAAAATTGTCAAGAAAGACATTCAAAGCCTTTGAGTTTAGTATATATTTTTGTTAGATTATGGCTATAATCCATATTTCTGGAGAGTTGTCTACTAGCTACTGAAATCTGAGGAATTTTGTGATTTCTCATAGTTGAATCTTTGTAAACTTTTTAAAAAATTATCAAGGATGTATTGGTCAGATTTTTCAACTCTGTCCCTAGTTGGATGCAAACACTATGGATATAAAACATAAAGGAAGTATTCTCCAAAGATTGAGTATCCTTGGGCTCAATATGTAAACCAGACTCAAGAGATCTGTCTGCCTCTGCTTCCTGAGTGCTGGGATTTTAGAGAGGTGTGTGCCACTCATTACACCCAGCTTATATGCTATTCTTGAAAAAAAAAAGTGTATCAAAAATATAGGTAAAACTACATATAAAAGTGCATGTACATTCTAGGCTATGAAATCATTTCAAAATTTTTCTATGTAGGACTGGTTTGATGTTGTCAGTTCCAGGCATCTGATTGCTCCTGACCTCCACAGGTGTGTGGTGCACATACATGGAGCCAAAACACTCAGAAACATAAATTCTTAAAAAGAGAGAGAGAATATACATAACTCTTAAGTATATTAGCTCAGTAGTCTTATTCTATTTACCAAGACAAGGTTTCTCTGTGTAGTCCTGGCATCCCGGAAGTCACAGTCCAAGCTGGTCCTAAACACGCAGAAGTCTTCCTGTCTCTGCCTCCTAAGGGCTAGAATAGATAAATGCATATGCTACCATGCTCAGCACCTTAGTGAAGAAAATTTTAAAAATATATTATGTAACAAATACGTACTTTTTATTTTTTTATTTTTTTACAAGAAGAAAGATCTGGTAACTTAGGGCTTGGGGCAAAAGAGATGGCTCAGTGGTTAAAAAGGAACTGGATTCAGTTGACAACACCCATATGGTAGCTCACAATCATCCTTAATTTCAGCTCTAGTGGATTCAAAGCTGGTCTCTGGGCACCAGACATGCACATTGTGCAAATTCATGTAGACAAACACTCACACATATAAAAAAAAATTGAGTTTAATGACCTAGAATGTAGGAAAACAGTAAATATACTGAAATTGATAGTGTAGATTTCTTAGAGGACTTAGAATTTATATTGCTATAATTAGTTTTTTGTATTTGGTCT
Organism: Mastomys natalensis; assembly: GCA_021653895.1. Classification (NCBI taxonomy): domain Eukaryota; kingdom Metazoa; phylum Chordata; class Mammalia; order Rodentia; family Muridae; genus Mastomys; species Mastomys natalensis. Next base: position 50,468 of record JAJTUV010003078.1, on the reverse strand, counting down.
TTAAAACAAGTATTAACAGCTGGGCATGTTGAGGCACAGGCAGGTGGTAGATCTATCTGAGGTTTGAGGCCAGCGTGATCTACAGAAAAGTTCGAAGACACCCAAGGCTACACGGTGAGACCCTGTCTCAAAAAAATAAAAAAATAAAAAAATAAATATTAGCATTAAAATCTTTTATTCAGCAGGCACCCTTTTAAAAGTAGCTGTAGGTATTATTTTTGCTTAGGACATAATAAATTGCCTTTCTTTCCCTCAGTGGCTTTAAAAAAAAAAAAAAGATTTATTTATTTCACTTATATGAGTACCCTGTCGCTGTCCTCAGATACATCAGAAGAGGGCATTGGATTGCCATTACAGATGGTTGTGAGCCACCATGTAGTTGCTGGAATTGAACTCAGGACCTCTCAGGAAGAGTAGTCAATACTCTTAAAAAAAGATGAGCCATCTTTTCAGTCCCTCACTGGCTTTTAAAATATGGCCTTTTAGAGGGTGGCAAGGTATAGAAAAAGGTTGTCTTTTTTTTTTTGGTTTTTCGAGACAGGGTTTCTCTGTGTAGCCCTGGCTGTCCTGGAACTCACTCTGTAGACCAGGCTGGCCTCAAGCTCAGAAATCCACCTGCCTCTGCCTCCCAAGTGCTGGGATTAAAGGCGTGTGCCACCACGGCCCAGCTGAAAAAGGTTGTCTTAATATTTAGCTTTCAGATATATTTAATTCTCTTGTAACCTTTTAGTTCATTTTAAGTTGTTTTCAACTGCAGTCTTGATGGAAAAATAATAAAATAGGAACTAAATTTATTCATACAAGTTACCAAAAGCATCCAGATGTTCTAGTTAGTACTACCACATTATAATTTGTTTTAATATTTTTTCTTTTTGTTCATCTTGTAAGGCAAGTAGTTGATCAAACCTATGCCTTTGCTTACAGTAGACAAACATTCAATTCCTGCAACATACAGGTTAGCTTTCAGTTGACAGTTCACTTTTAGGCTTCAAGATTATTTATGTGGAAAATTTAAATACTTATAAACTACGATAAGAATTTGTCTCAGAATTTGTTACATTAGATTTTCTTTATTATTTCAGGTCTTTTAACTTTTTAAATTGTTTTTAATATAAGTGTTTTTAGGTAATTAGGAAAGCCATATACTCTTAAAGGTGGGATAGCTGAGATGGAAACATAGCTTAACAAGCAGTGTGTTTCTGTAATCTAATTAATCCATGCTTACTATTTATTGCTGCTGCATCACAGGTCAATCACTGTTAATGTTTTGAAGTTTTTACAAGAATGATTTAACATTAATTGGCTTTATATATTAGTCAAAATAGTGCTCTGTTTATCATAAATGCCAAGAAAGTAAACTTGCTAATTGTATTGCAGGGTTGGCTAGTGGATCTCCTCAACAAATTTGGCACTTTAAATGGATTCCAGATACTGCACGATCGTTTTATTAATGGATCAGCGTTAAATGTTCAGATAATTGCAGCCCTTATTAAGTAAGTAACATTATTTATTTATTTATTTATTTATTTAATTTATTTTTTGTTTTTTTTTCAAGACAGGGTTTCTCTGTGTAGCCCTGGCTGTCCTGGAACTCACTCTGTAGATCAGGCTGGCCTCGAACTCAGAAATCTACCTGCCTCTGCCTCCCAAGTGCTGGGATTAAAGGCGTGCACCACCACCACCCTGCTTTATTAGGTTTTTTTTTTTTTTTTTTTTTTTTTGTAAGTAACATTTATGGTCAAATGTTTATTATGTTAGTAGTTTCTGTTATTTTGGCTCAATTCAGAAATGGAATAATGGGGGCTGGAGAGATGGCTCAGTGGTTAAATGCCTGTTCTTTCAGGTGACCTGAGTTTTATTCTCTCTGTACCTATGGCAGGTATGGCAGGTAGCTCAAAACTGTCTTTAACACCAACCAACCAGCTCTAGGAGCATCCAGCATCTCTGGCTTCTGAGGACATCTACATATACCTAATCCAAATATGAATACATAAATATATACACAAAATGTTTTTAAAAATAGTACATGTACTATGAGAAGAAATCGAGTATTTACAGGAGTTCTTCTCTCTTCAGGCCATTTGGACAGTGCTATGAGTTCGTTACTCTTCACACGGTGAAAAAATACTTTCTTCCAATAATAGAAATGGTTCCACAGTTTTTAGAAAACTTAACTGATGAAGAGCTAAAGAAAGAAGCAAAGAATGAAGCCAAAAATGATGCTCTTTCAATGATTATTAAATCATTGAAGAATTTAGCTTCACGAGTTCCTGGACAAGAAGAAACTGTAAAGAACTTAGAAGTATTTAGATTAAAAATGATACTTAGGTAAGTTATTTATCTTGGAAATTATTATTTACATGAAATTTTAGAGTTGATTTACAACTGAATTTCTCTTACAGATTGTTGCAAATTTCTTCTTTCAATGGAAAGATGAATGCACTGAATGAGGTTAATAAGGTGATTTCCAGTGTGTCGTACTATACCCATCGGCATGGCAGTCCTGAGGAAGAAGAGTGGCTCACAGCAGAGAGAATGGCTGTGAGTAAATAAGCGTTTAAGCCTAGAATGACTGTCAGTAAAAGTAGTAATGTTAGCATTCTAAGTTTAAGTTGAAAATTGAACCTTTGGTTAGTTTACAACTTTGTTAATATCGAAATTTTAAAGTAGCATACTTATTTGGTGGCTGAATATGTCTTTGATAAATTTATTTATCAAGTATTTATTTACCATGTACCAAAAGTGTCCCTATGCCTATTCTACTTAAACCTTAAGTGATTGTTGCATTTAAATAATACTTTTGTGAGTTAAGTGCTGGAATGTATAATATCTTTTTTATGATTTCAGCATTTATAATTTATGGAGATATTCCCCAATAAATTACTTTGTCGGGTATGATAGTTCCCTACTTTAATCTCAGCACTTGGGATGGATGTGGAAGCATGAAGCTCCCAAACTTAAGACTAGCCTATGCTACATAGCAAGATGCCATTTTAGGCGTAAAAGAGAAGAGCTTACTGGGAATTTTTTAAAGTAATTTTTATGAATACAGTGCATTTTTGTCTATTTTGTAAATATGCTTTTGGATTTCCATGTAATCTTTAAATTATATTTTAGTACTTTAAAAAAGTCTTCGTGTTTTGTTTTGAAACCTGGATTTGAATTACCTTTAGGAATGGATACAGCAGAACAACATTTATCCATAGTTTTACGAGATAGTCTTCATCAACCACAATATGTAGAAAAACTAGAAAAGATTCTGCGCTTTGTCATTAAAGAAAAAGCTCTGACCTTGCAAGATCTTGATAATATCTGGGCAGCACAGGTAAGGCTCTTGAAACCTCTTAAATCCTTCTGGAAGAAATTCTTCTAAATTGTCAATAATGCTTGAATAGTCAATAGTTCATATTTGGCAAAAGTTAAGAGGCAAAAAATAAAATAATAAGGGAAACTGAGTGTATTTGTGTATATTTGCAATCTCAGCACATGGGAAGTGTACAACTGGGAGAGTTATGTATTGGAAGGTAGCTTAGGCTTCAAAGCGCAAGCTTCTGACCCCGAAAATAAGGGCTAGGGATACAAACAGCTCAGTGGCACACCGTGCTTGACTTAGTACCAGAAAATAAAGTAATATCTGTTGGGAAAATAAATACACATCTATCATTGACCTCTTAATAGACTTAGTTCTTCAGTATAGTTAAATCACTCAATTCCAAAAGATTTAAAACTTTTCAGAAGTATTAGCAACCTTTCTGTTTTAAAAGCCAGAAACTACATAAACATTGATGAATTCTAATTTACAAAACTTTAGTTTTTTGTTTTTTGTTGGTTTTGTTTTTTACTTCATAGAAATACAGAAAATAGCTTTGCCTTTGAGTATTGAAAGTTCCAGTTTGGGAAAAAATAATAATAATAAAAGTATTAGTATATTCGATAAACTAATTAAAAATTTGATATTTCCTAAAGTACATGTTAACTATGTATATCCAGAAATGAAACTGTCAGATTTTAGATCTAAAGAATCAATATTTAAGAATTTTATGTAGCGATTAAGTGATTATAATTTCCTGATGGTCATGAGCAATAAGTATAGGTAATGTTTCTATTGTTTACAGTCTAGTGTGCTATGTGATCTTTCTTTTTATTTATCAATAGGCAGGGAAACATGAAGCCATTGTAAAGAATGTACATGATCTACTGGCCAAATTGGCATGGGATTTTTCTCCTGAACAACTTGATCATCTTTTTGATTGCTTTAAGGTAATTATTAACACAAAAAAGTTATTACCATTTTATATTTAGATAGAATTGATTCATTAGAACCACAAGTTATTCTTAACCCACAAATTCTTAGAAAGCTCATAAGGCTTTTCTGATATGAAAGGACTTTATCTGACTTTAAAGACTGTCAGTGTTTTCTTTTTCAGAACTTGATTTTCATTTTCATGATAGTGCTAATAGCTCTAATAAAGACTCTCGTTCACAATTCAGGTTATTATTTTGAATTCCTTTTCCCAGTCTATTTTGGAAATAGGCTGAAGTGTAGAAAAGTAGGAAAGGAAGATTGTGAGAAACATAAGAGATGGCAATAAAAGAAATATCAATACAATGGTGTTCTGAGTATATATACTTAGGTAAAGCCTAACTTAATATAAATATAGCAGTTTAAAAGGCAGTGCCAGACCATACAGTCATACTCACATTGGTTCTGTCATGTACTTTTATATAGTGTTAACAATCTCTCTCATCTGTTTCTGAGGTTCAATGCATGGTTAATTGGTTAGTGAATTTATAAATTAAGAACATAACATTATAAGAGTGTTTACAAAGGGAGGGCCTTTTAACTATTGGCATTACATCATTAGTCACCACGTATTACTACTAAAAAAATAGTCATTCTGACTGGGAATATAAGTTGCTGTAACACTTTGGAAGGTTCTGTGGTGTCTCTGATGAAGTATAATATTCTGAGATTGTCAGTATAACTCAGTAGTAAAACAACTGGCTAGCATAACAAGGCTCTCAATCAATCCCAAACACCAAAAAATTCTTGCATATATACAGCAGGTTACATGTCTAAAAACGTGAACTGAAGTGGTTTGTAATACCTACAAATGTCTCTGTAGAGAGGATATATAATGGATGTTCATATAATGGAAAACTCCATGAGAATGGGAATAAACAAACAGGAATGATTTACCAACATGGATGAATTTCATTGACAGAATACTGAAAAAGGACTGAAACTATGTAGTAATTTCTGTACCTTGATTAAATGAACATAAACTTCATAAGTAGTCCCAGATGGCTCCTAGGATTCTATTCACCACATACGGTTTTTAATGTAGGCAATGTTGACATAGATGTGTATACACTGGGTACTCATAATGAAACCAGTTTACATCTTCAATGTATATTTCAAGTAGGGGAAAAATGACCCCAGGCATATATTAAATCAGTCACTAGGTATAAAGCCTAAAAGTCCATATTTTCATTAAGTTTCTCAGATTAGTTTTAACACATTAAAAGTTGTAAATTGGACGTCTTGTTGAAAATTTTAGGACTTTGAAGGGAACAAATTAATGAATGTTTTCTGCATTTTAAAGTACATCTTTCACATTTTACACTTGAAAACATAAACTTGGTGTGTACACTTTCCCATAAAGACAGCTTTAGAAATAATGTAAGCAGTTATTGTGAGTGCCCTAAAGTAAATAGGCATTCATCCTTCATATTGAGGTGACTCCTGAAATAGTGGTGATATATGACCAGTGACAGCCTTGAAAGAAAAGAAATAAAACAATTATTACATCCTTTGGGTCTTCTTTCTCCCAGGATAATCCTTTGATAATTGCTTAATGATTAGTTCTTTAAAGATTTATTGATTCCCCCCCCTTTGGATTAATAAATGTTAATCAAGAACTTGCTAAATAACAAGCACTTTTTTTTATTTAGAGAGTATCTCACTTTGTATCCCTGGCTGCTAGGAACTCACTGTGTAAGACCAGATTGGCCTCAAACTCGAGAGATCTACACTACCCTAAAACCCTAAAATGAAGAGGAAAATGAAATAAGGGTTTTCATGTCATTTAAATGTCTTTCTAGGCCAGTTGGACAAATGCAAGTAAAAAGCAACGTGAAAAGCTCCTTGAGCTGATTCGTCGTCTTGCAGAAGATGATAAAGATGGTGTGATGGCACATAAAGTGTTGAACCTTCTGTGGAATCTAGCTCACAGTGATGATGTGCCTGTAGATATCATGGACTTGGCTCTCAGTGCTCACATCAAAATACTAGATTATAGTTGCTCCCAGGTAAGGAGGTGTTGTTTGGCTTGGTTGTATAACTTTATGCTCCTACATTACTAGGTAGGATGGCTAAAGTACAGAGTAATTTTAGGTTATTCTAGTATTATCTTTTTATTGATTTCAAGAATTGATGCCTTTCTTAGACAGTTGTAAGAGCCAACTGAGTCTCTATGGAAGAGGAAGTACAAACTGTAGGTCATTTAGTGATAGTGTTGTCATATGTATGGTAAAGGTATCAAATAGATCATAAAATATTAAAGCTGAGTTAGAAACTTTGGAGATACTTTCTTTGCTCATAAAAGATTGAGAACAATTAGTATAATTTTCTAGGTAGTAGATCATAATATAAGGGTGTTGCATGTTAATGCATGATTCTGTGATGAGATAGAATCTCTTTTAAGTTGTAAAACAATAAATCTCAAACCTAGTAAGTTGTAAGTCAAACTTTACTGAATGTATGTGATAAATTTTAGTTATTTACTTTTTAGAGTTGGGTAGTAATGTAAAGTTAAGGCATACCTAGAGCACTTTAAAAAAAATTAAACTCTTAACAATTGCAGTATAATATTTATGTTAATCGTATACGAAAAGCCAACTTTATAATTCCGTGATTTATTGGATTTTAGCTTAATTTCATTATAATACACATTTATCTTTAAATACTATGACTTAGATAAGATACAATTCTCCTGAGTATTGATCTTTATAAAACACTTGAAATTGTTTAAGGACCGGGACACCCAAAAGATCCAGTGGATAGATCGCTTCATAGAAGAACTTCGCACAAATGACAAATGGGTCATTCCTGCACTGAAACAAATTAGAGAAATTTGTAGTTTGTTTGGTGAAGCACCTCAAAATTTGAGGTAAGACTTTGAAAACTAGACAATTTAAGTATTTTTATTTATGGTTTGTTAATTTTAGTTTGTAAAAGAAAATTTTAAAGAAAGTTAATGGAATGGAATAAGAAAAGGGCTCCTTTTGGAACAAAAGAATCTTTTGTCATTCCTACCTCCTTCATTGATGAGGAAAGTAAGCCATAATTAAATGATCAGTATTAAAATCAAGGTGATCTTGCTGTTTCATGCTGTCACATGGTAGTTTTCACAAACAAAGGATTTTTTTAAATTTAAAGTAATTTAGAAGATTAAATTGCATAGATATTTAAGTGATAGTAGATAGCATGATAGAACACTGAATTTTTAAATAACATTTCTTAAGTATACTATCTTAGGCTAGGCATGGTAGTACACACCCTTAATCTAAGCATTTAGGAATCAGAAGTAAATGGATTTCTGTGGTTTCCAGGCCATCCTGGTTAACGCAGTGAGTTCCAGGCCAGCCAGGACTACAGAATGAAACCCTATCTCAAACATAAATAAAATAAATAAATACACAAAAAATCAGGTGTTGAAGAGATAATACAGAATACTGGGTAGCATTCCAGAGGACTGGACTTCAGCTCACAACTATTTGTAATTGGATTTTCAGGGGATCCCATGCCCAGTTCAGGCCTCAGTAGACACTGCACATGGTGCACAGACACTAACACATGTATTAAAAATAAGGATTTTTAAAAGAAGAAAGTGAATTAATGGATAAAATAAATGTACTATCTTAAGATTCCAAAATCTGTTTATAAGCACAAATTGTCCTCTTATTTTCTGGGAATGAGTTAAAATGGTTGGCATAGAAAGGAAAAATTATGTGGTGTGAAAGAAAGCTTAGTGTAGTGGAACTAATATTCATATATGAAGTGTGAACAATGTAATCATATAATCTTGGGAACATTCTCTAAGTAATCATGGTTTCCTTGTGTAATAAATGCAGATGGAGTAAAAAGTAATGTTTGTCAAAGTAATCTATTTTGAGTATGTTTGGCCCAGGGTACATGTGCCACTTGACCTTTCTGAAATCTATTAACTTGCAGGTAGACATAGTATTCAGGTACTCTCCTAGAAATTAATGACTTTATACTAGAATGTTAGTATGAAAGTTGACTTTGAAATTTGTTTTGTGACAAAACAAATTGAAAGGAATTGAGTATCTATCTAGTGACAAGAACAACTTGGTTGCAAACCAAATATTCCCAGGGTGTAACTTAAACAGCTAATAGTTTTTAAATTTTACTACATTCTTTTATTTTGGAGGGGAGGGAGAGTAGGAACTCATTTTTGTATGGCAGTCAGAAGGCAACATGTTCTTGCCTTCCAAAATGAGGATAATGGGGATCAAACTCAGGTGCTCAAATTGGCAGCACATTCCTTTTCCTGCTAAGTCATCTGTTTGGATAATAATTATAATACTGATGATGATGATGATGTAAAAAACATTGACCAACAATTGCAATAGTAGTTGTACAAAGAAGTTTGGATTTTTGTAATTTTCAAAACATTTTTTTAATAAAAATTTTGCTACTGCCATATTATAGTAATAGACACAAAACTGATTCTTGATTTTCAAGTAATATGATTTTTATTTTTTAACACTAATTTCTTTTAAATTGCTTAATGTCATTAAGGAAGTAAATGAGTAAAGCTGTCTTTTGAGTTTTTAATTAGTAGCTAATAATTTAGTTGTAATAAACGCTTGATTGCAAGACTTTAATTGCCTAATTATATTGTTAAGTTCTTCTCGTTTCAGTCAAAGTCAGCGAAGTCCCCATGTATTTTATCGCCATGACTTAATCAATCAACTTCAGCACAATCATGCCCTAGTTACTTTGGTAGCAGAAAACCTTGCAACTTACATGGAAAGTATGAGAATGTATGGCAGAGGTATGTACTGTAAGATAACTGAACTGTAAGAAGTAACAATGATTGCTGTTTTCTATTAATTACCTTAGGAGTAACAATTTTATTTTTTAATTTTATTTAATCTTTTTACAGTTCAGACTTTATCCCCCTTCTAGTCCACCCTCTTGACTGTTCAACATCCCATACCTCCTCTCCTCCCACCACCCCCAACCTGGTCTCCCTGAGAATGTCCCCACCCCCCCCCACCAGACCTCCCCACTCCCTGGGGCCTTCAGTCTCTTGAGGTTTAGGTGCATCTTCTCTGAGTCTAGACCCAGACCTGGCAGTCCTCTGCTGTTATATATGTTGGGGCCCTCATATCACCTGGAGTATGCTGCCTGGTTGGTGGCCTAGTGTCTGAGAGATCTCAGGGGTTCAGGTCAGTTGAGACTGCTGGTCCTCCTACAGGGGCCACCAGCTTCTGTCCATTGGTTGGGTGGAAATATCTGCATCTGACTTTTTCAGCTTCTTGTTGCGTCTTTCAGAGGGCAGCCATGATAGACTCCTTTTTGTGAGCACTCCATAGCCTCAGTAATAGGAGACTCAGTAATAATAGGCCTTGAGGCCTCCTCTTGGATCTCAGTTTGGGCCAGTCACTGAACCTCCTTTTCCTCAGGCTCTTCTCCATTTTTGTCCCTGCAGTTCTTTCAGACAGGAACAATTATGAGTTAGAATTTTTGACTGTGGGATGGCAACCCCATCCCTCACTTGATGTCCTGTCTATCTACTGGAGGTGTGCTCAACAAGTTCCTCTCCCCACTATAGGGCATTTCATCCAAGGTCCCTCCCTTTGAGTTCTGAGAGTCTCCCACCTCCCAGCTCTCTGCCAGTCAGAATTAAGAATTTCATAAGACCTTTTAAGGTAGTGCCTGATTTGTTTTATTACTATATCACCTTTTAAGAACCTTTTGTTTTCTGTAAGTCTTTAAAGTGTCTTCCATATGTAAAGCCTTATGTTAACATTTTGACTTCTAAACAGATGTCATTATCTCTTTATGAGTGTACTTCTTAGTATACATTCTCCTCTGTCTTATGTCATGTTTGTAGTCCAGCATTCCCAAAAGAAAAGCCACCTCCTAATGTTCTGGTTTGTCCCCACAGCCATAGAGAACTTTATGTAGTTTCAGTGTTATAGACTGAATTATACATGATTCCTATATATACCATTCATTTGCCATGTTACAGGATTTGCAATGTGTATATTAAAAATAAGGATTTGTAACACTATTTCAGTAGAATAGACTTGACATTGAATTAAATTCTTACTGCTTATAAGTCACCAAATTTTGGTTTTAACGCTAAAAATTCAGATAAACATAATTAAATACAACTCTTCAGATAGTCCTACTGATTTTGTTGACTCTGCTGTTAGATTTCTCCCCTTTGGGCAAGGTAAGTCCTCCTCAATGAGGTGCCAGATAAAGCATTAACTAGGCAGCTGAGGAGCACCAAATAGTGGTCTTTAATTATTTTAGTCTTAAATTGTTTCTCATCACATGATAGAACATTGAAGGCCATATTCATTGATACCACACACCTCTTTGAATTAATCAGTCTGTATACTATTTCACTGAAATAGCATTATTATAGTGAACACTAGTCTAAATATTTTAATATGGGCAAGAGGTAATTTTTTTTGCAAGAGATAATTTTTAAAGCTACTAAAATCCTATTAAACTCACTGATAGTAATGTCTGCCAACATTTTTGAATTTGCAATTGTACAGTAAATAACACAATTTGTTGCTTGTGTATAGTGAAGGTGTGTGGATCTTATTATAAATGAGATGTTTAGCTGAATAACATCAGACTTCCATAGTTCACTGATAATCTGAATTACAGGCAAACATTTCATCAGTTTTAAGTATATGTTCTGTTCATATTCATTACCACAAGCATCTTCAGCTTGGGTGGGAATGCGTATCAGTCAAATGGTTAGAAGATGCCACCTTCTACATTTGGGTTGTTTTTTGGTTTGGTTTGGGTTGAGGTTTTTTTTGGCCCATGTTCTTCTCAATTTCTTCTCCCCTATCTTCTCCTCCTCCTCTGGAGAAAGGAAGATCTTACTGTATAATTCGGGCTGTCTTGAAACTGTAGACAAGGCTGCCCTTGGTCTCACTCAGCTTGCTTCTGCCTCTCAAGTACTGGAACTAAAGGCATACACCACTATACCCAGCACCATCTTCTATATTAACTTTCTTAAATAAAGAAAGATGAAACTACTAAAATTCTTACCAATATTTGCTTATGTGTTGTAACTACTAATGCTTTCATGTGCTGGTGCTTACCAATCTTTCTGGAGTTTTTCTGTACAGACAGCAAAGTGTAAACCACCTTTCAGTTGTCACTGAATGAAGCTTTAGATCACTGGTAGGATAGTTATTGTGCTGACCTCAACACTTACTAGAAATATGATTGACTTCATTTATCGCTTTTCTTTGTTCTCAGCCATGAAAGTACAAAGTCTATATGGGTTTTTAAAATGTGGCATTAACTACTTTGTTAGCATTTTCTACCTACCTGGAGAAATGCCTGTTTTGGGGCCTAGAGCAAGGACTTCCTACTGGGAAAAGTATGAAAGTGATAAAAGAATCAAGTTTTTTGTCAAAAGAATGAAAGATTTGGCATTTATCGGCCAGAATTAGAACAAAATAATAAAAATAACTGCATGCATTGAATAAATAAAATATAAACTCATAAAAGGAAAATAAAGGACTCAGTGGACCTTGACAAAACAAATGTTTAACTGGATAAAAAATATGAAAATAATTGTAAAGTGTCTAGAAATTGTTATAAGGAGTTATAACAAATAAGAAAATCTAAATCTAGCAGTTGAGCCACAACTTGTTCATTTGTCTCTACAGTTAGCTTCACCATGAGGAAACTATTCTGGACGAGTTTGACTAAGGAGTAGTCCCCCTCCCCACAGCTCCTAATCTAGGACTGCACTTGACTTCTTGCACATTAAGTTGCTGGCCTTCTTATTCTTAGTCTTTTGTTACAGATGCCCTTTTAAATATACAGATTTGACTTTACTACCCTGCCCACTTAGTATCTGTGTAAGTTGAAACTTAACTCCAAATATAAGCCAGCCCTAATGTCCTAATTACCCCACCACAGCTGGCTCTAGTGATCCATAGTAGGGGAAATTAATGGCCCTATTTTCACCCCTACACATATTGATAAGTCAGAGATATCATTCTTGGAAATGCTGTGTGCTGTCGTGCCTCTGATTCATATCAAGTGACACAGACATATATTGTGCCCAAAGGGTGAAGAGAAGCCATAGAGACAGAGTTTCTGCAGTTGGTTATATTTGAAGAAACAAGAACAGTCCATGCCAACTAAATTCTTTACAAAGAGATAGGTGAAGAACATCTAAAAGGGTTCTAACTCCCTTTTAACTGCTGTTAGTTACCAAGTGAAATGGTACAGCAAACAAGTTTCCACCTGGAAGGCAAAATAAGCCCTTCTATGATCTCAGTCTCATTGAGGACTCAAAAATGCTATGTGAGTGCATTATGCTACATCACCCACTCAGAGCTGGATATGGAACAGGTTGAAATTTCTTCAAAGAAACTATAGGTGGCTATTAAGAATTTTAAAAGATGCTCAATGTCCTTAATTTTTAAAATGTGAGTCAGAACCATGGTAAGAAAGAGTACATTGTGATATAGGACAACACTTGGTATTGCTGAGACTGTTCAGAAATTGGATTTTCATTCTTTGTGGGCTTATTTACTAATTAGATTGGAAATTTTTCTAAATGTTAAACAGAATTTACCATAGTATGGTCCATACTCAAGTAAATGGAAACAAACTTATAAAACTTGGAAATGAACATTTACAGCAAACTTGTTACAATAACTAAAAGATAGAAATAATAAAAAGTGATATGTGCATACACTAAAATATTGCTCAGCATATCAAAAGAAATTATAGGCTACAATACACATGAATCCTGAAAACATGCTAATTTGGGGGATTACCAATAAAGACTATTACATAATTACACATATATGAAATGCCTCAGATAATACTATCTGAGGAATGTGTACAAGGAAGAAACAAAAATGATTTGTATAATCTCTGATATGAAAAATGTAGTACACTACACAACTGGTAATTACACAACTCTCTTAAAAACCTGAAGACTTTAAATTGTTGATGATGATTAAAATATATTTTATTTGTTTGAATTGGGAGCACACACATTTAATCTCAGAACTCAGGAGACAGAGGCAAGCCGATTTCTGTTAGTTTACACAAGGAGTTTCAGGACAGCCATGGCTACACAGAGCAACCTTGTCTTGAAAAAAAAAACAAAAGTTTATTAGCAGATGAACTTAATTGATTTTGATGTATTTATTTTATTATATGTGAATGTGTGTTTTCCTAGTATGTATATGTGCACCATATACATGTGTGGTGCATGAAGTGGTCAGAAAAGGACATCAGATGTCCTGGAAATGGAGTTACAGTTTTGAGCCACTCTGTTATGTTGGGAAATGAACCCATCTCCCACAAAAGCAATAAGTAGTCTTACCTGCTGAACCAGTTCTCCAACCCCAACTTTATTTTTCATACTTAATTCTAAAATGGCTCTCACAACTTGATTCTTAAAATAATGAGAACTGATTTTGTGTTGGTTATCTGCCAACCAATTTTCTAAGATTCATGAATTGATCATATGTATTTCCTCCATGGGATACCTGGTATATACTCAATACAAGTCAGGAGTTGTTGTCTTTCTTATTTGCTAGCAAATCAGAGAATTGTTGGGACTATTTACAGTAAAATTATCAGCTTTTATTTGTTTGGTGTTTTGTTTTTGAGACAGGATCTTTCTATGTATCCCTACCTGGCCTGGAACTCAACTATATAGACCAACTGAACTCAAGCAAAGATCTGCCTGCCCTGTCTCTTTCTCCCCATTGCTGAGAGTAAAGGTGTATACCACCACTTCCCATGTATTACAAAGCTAGTGTCTTATTTCTTGACATTTCTTGATTATTGTTTGGGTTTCATTGGACTATCTCAAAGTTATGTCCAAAGTGTTAAGAATTGAACACAGAATGGATTATTAGGGCAGGTTGCTAAAACCAGCGGGGCAAAAATAGCATCTTGACAGTGAAGGAGCCTGGGGGAAACCATTTCAAGTATGTAATCAAAGTGAGCATCATGAGGATTGCCACAAAGTGACATGATCTGCCTTCTGATTGTTAATACCAGGGGGATATAGTATCACTTCTCTAATATTTTTGCCCAGGATTTATAGCCCAAGTATATGAAAGAGGAAAAGGATTGTTCTAAAGAATTTTGGTAGCACATTTAACAGACCATTTCCTTTGGGTTATATAGAAGGAATCTATATTTTATTAGGATATTAGATGAGTTGGAAAGCACCAGTTATTAATGTACCAAGTATTAGATTTGCCTTATATAATGATAGAAGATCAATGATTTTTAACTGACAAGTTACTTGGTTGAAATCATCAGTGGTATGATTATCCATATATATATATAAATGCATCTTTTTATTTTTCTTAATTTGCAGACAATGAAGACTATGACCCACAAACTGTGAGACTGGGAAGTAGATATAGTCATGTTCAAGAAGTCCAAGAACGACTTAACTTCCTTAGGTTTGTTTAATACCATTAGTATTGCTCTCTGACAAGAGTATACTGACTGAATATGCTGTCTTTGTTGATTTTTCCCTTTGCCACAGCTTCCTTTGTTGCTGAATGCTTTAAGATTAGTGAGTAAATTGTAACATTCATCTCATATTTTAAACTGTAGGGTAGAGTTCTCATATTTGTTTATGCTGAAAATGTTTACTTTTAGGGGACAATTTTTTAGATTATTTACATTCCTAATGTTGACCCCCCCCCTCTCGGTTCTCCCTCCCAGAGTTCTTCACCTCATCCCCCCCTCCCTAGAGGAAAAATTTTTATACATTGATATAAACCAGAGACCCATACTATCATTAGTACCATCAGGACTAAGCAATTGAGAGAAACATTCTTTTGGACCTAAAGCAGTCTGAGTCCTGTAGTACCTTGTTCTACAGTGTCTGGCAAAGGCAGTTTGAAATCAGGTTATTAATAACATTGTCTCTAAGAAGGATGAGGAAAATGTGTGTTTTCATTAAACCACAAAGATTTGCTCCATGATACCAGTTTTTAGTGAGTATGCCTTTAAAGCTTTGAAAAGTCCCTTGTGCTCAAAAGTTTATAAAAGAATTACATCTTAAGACAAGGGGCTGGAGAGATGGCTCAGCAGTTACGAGCACAGACTGCTCTTTCAGAGGTCCTGAGTTCAATTTCCTGCAACCACATGGTGGCTCACAACCATTTATAATGGTATCTGATGCCCTCTTCTGCTGTGTCTCAAGACAGCAACAGTGTACTCATATACATTAAATGAATAAATCTTTTTTTAAAAAAATAGGCAGTGCTAAGTATCAGTACTTCTGAAAATTGATTGTATTTGTTGCTCTGATACAGGTCCTGGAGAGTATTTTTGTGTCGTCTCCTCCCCTTAATTGTTGACTTAATTTTATTGAGCTCTTTTGTTTTGGGGAAGAAAATAGGATTATATAATGATTTTAACTTGAGAAAACTCTTCCATCTTTTAAGAATATTGCCATTTGTTTAAAGTTGATGCTTTTCAACCACTTAAGTAGAAGGAACTGTCAGTGAGTCATAGTTATTGATAACCTGATTTGTATCCCTTCGGCTTACTAGAACTAGAAAATGGTGCAAGCTGCTTTGCCATATTTAAGTTTGGAATTGAAGTATTACAGCCCCAGCTGGTTATGTTAGTACTTATCTATGAATAATTGCAGCTCAACCAGAGGCAAAAGAACCTTTTTTTTTTAAGGACTTATTTTTAATATCTGTTTTATTTTAGCTTGTGCTAATAAACACTTTATATTTTACTTCCTATTTCATCAATAAGAAAGAGTCAGATGTTTTAGAGTAACCAGTGTGAGACAAAATGGTTTTCTTTCCTTTTTTTTGTTTTGTTCTTTCTTTTAGTTTGATTTTGATTTTTAAGATAGGCTTTCTCTGTGTAGTGCTGGCTATCTTGGAACTCAGATAAAAACTGAGAAACAAGTTCAATATATATAATTGTGGTATAGGTATTATTTCATACATAAACTGGTAGGTTGTATTTCAGGATAAATGCCAAATAAATTAATTTTTTTATGTTTTTCTAAGATTTTTATTGAAGGATGGCCAGCTGTGGCTGTGTGCTCCTCAGGCAAAACAAATATGGAAGTGCTTAGCAGAGAATGCAGTTTATCTTTGTGACCGTGAAGCCTGTTTTAAGTGGTATTCCAAATTAATGGGAGATGAACCAGACTTAGATCCTGATATCAATAAGGACTTCTTTGAAAGCAATGTGCTTCAGCTTGATCCTTCCCTATTAACTGAAAATGGGATGAAATGTTTTGAGAGATTCTTCAAAGCTGTGAATTGTCGAGAAGGAAAACTAGTAGCAAAAAGAAGAGCATATATGATGGATGATTTGGAATTGATAGGATTAGACTATCTTTGGAGGGTAAGTCAAAAATAGAAGCTCTGTCAACATTATACCTGATGTTGTATGAATAAGTAACTAACTAAAAATGTGGCATATAAACTATAAATGTGTTCTCTGATGCTTATCTCAGGAGTCTGGGATTTATCATTATCTTGCATTTGTGTGTTCCTTACTAGCATTGTTTAACATTCTTTTAAATCTAGAAAAGTATAATGTTGATGTATTGAAGGCTAAAGTGTTTTATGATATTTTATATTTCTATCATTAAAACTTAGGTTGGTTATATATAGCTGCTTCTGTTTTTAACTTATGTTTAGATGTCTGCAAATCATATACATATACCAAGGTATTTCATGTGGTATTTGAGTACTTACACTTTTCAAATAAGTAAAGTTTGGAGTTTTAGGGTGTTTGTTTGTTTATTTGTCTGTCTGCTTTATAAGCAATAAAAGGGCTTGAAAGGCAGTGCATACTTAAGCATAGATTAAGCCCGAGGTTCAGTCTCCAGCACTTATTTTAATGTTACAAACCCTTTTCTAAATCCAAATTTGCACTTCAGACAAAATGAGTGGGTGGCACATATTTGAAAAGTAGAGTTCTAGGCCAGCCTGAGGCTGCAGATACAGAATGAGATCCTGACTTCCAAAAATAATAATAGCAATCATTAAACTTTACATGATAATGTAAAATATAAACATAGTTGAATAGAAGAAGCCTGTATTGTGTATTTTTATTTATTGTCTCCAGGCTTCTTAATCTTGCTTTCTCCAAACCTCTTCACAGGGATCAGCTTTGACCCATTTCATCTAAACACTATAGAATATAGAACAGAGTTTGAAAACCACCAATGTAAATAGGTGTGAATTGTAAATATTATAGAACTTAGGGAGAATTTTTATACTAATCTGTATTCAAATAGCATCTTGCTTTTTTCTAACTAGTTTAAATTCCTCCTTGAAAGCCCCACTTGGGTCAAACCATATTTTATTTGGAGTAAATTTTAAATTTACTCAGTAAATTCATTGATTCATTTGTCTCATTTTACTTAGTCAACTTAACCATTATGTTGAATAGTATGTTGAAAATAACTAAGGCTATGATTTAAACGTAAATGTCCAGTGAAACATTTCTTGAGAAACATTAATTTTTTTTAATATAGGTTGTAATTCAGAGTAATGATGATATTGCCTGCCGAGCTATTGATCTCCTTAAAGAGATATACACAAACCTTGGTCCAAGGCTGCAGGTCAATCAGGTGAGTTTCAGTGTGCATTAAAACTTGTGTAAGTTAGAATTCCAATTGATTGAACTATAATCCTTACAAGATTTTTCTCTTAATTCAAAATTAACTGGAAATTGTTTTGTTTCAGCTACTAAAAACATATATAAAAGCTGGGTGTGGTGGTATATTCCGGTGATCTTGGTATCTGCGGGCTTGGGGCAGGAAAATTACAGGTTTTGAGCCAGTTTGGACTATATAGTGGCACTTTGCCTCAAAATACATACATACATAAAATACTTACAGAATACTATTTAAATAAATCTTGCCTTGATAATAATCTTGAAGTGGTTGGGTTACTTTGTCAATTATTATGTATTGAAATACTAAAGACTATGCTGAGTTTTTTTCCATAACTAGTACATATCCTCTAAATTTCTTTTTTATCTCATCCTTATTTGACATTAGTTTCTCTTCAAATAACTATCTGCCAAAAATATTGTATAGAGCAACCTTGTTACATGTTCTTATCTCTATCTTTATTTGGCCCATTATATTTGTAGGTGGTGATCCATGAAGACTTTATTCAGTCTTGCTTTGATCGTTTGAAAGCCTCTTATGACACATTGTGTGTTTTGGATGGTGACAAAGACAGTATTAATTGTGCAAGACAGGAAGCTGTTCGAATGGTCCGAGTATTAACTGTTCTAAGAGAATATATAAATGAATGTGACAGTGATTATCATGAAGAAAGAACAATTTTGCCTATGTCCAGGTTTGTGAATAACTGATAACTTGGATTAATTTTTAGTTGATTGGTATTTTCCTAACCCACTTCTGCGTTTGTAAATGTGTACAAGGGAAAGAGAAGAAAAGAGATTTATGTTTTTGAAAATATATCTTAACCTTTAAAAACATAAGTATTTATGGGAATGTTTGCTTACTTTGTGGTAGAATGGTTTATTAGGGAAGAAAGCATTCAGGAGAAGTAGGTCAAGAGCTTCTAGAGCTTTTTTAAAAAGTTCATGATTATTTTGTTTTGCTTAAATATGTTCTCACTGTGTAGCGTTCAGGATGGCCTTAAACTTAGATTATCACTGCTTTCCCAAGCAGGGATTATGTGCCCAGCATTCTATCTTTTTAAGATAATAGACCTTTTATTTCTTCAGTGTCAGTTTTTATTTTATTCATTTCCCTTTTACATAAAAAAAAAAATACCATTTTGTGTGTGTGGCCATGCATGTGTCATGGTGCAAGTGTAGAGATCAGAGGACAGTTTGAAGGAGTTGGTTCTTTTCTTTTACCATTTGGATCATTTGGTTCTCAGGGACCATTTGGGTCTTCAGGTTTGGTAGCAACTCCCTTTATATACTGAGACACCTCATAAGCCCCAAGTTTCAATATAATTATGTGTTATATGCACATTTTTATGTGTGTAGGTATACTCACCAAGCTTTTTTGTGGAAGTCAGCAGTAGACTTTGGATGTCCTATTCTGTCCCTTTCTGCCTTATTCCATTTAGACTGTCTTCTCAATGAGCTAGGAGCTAGATGGCCATCAAACCCCAGTTGTCATATTTTTGCCACCCACACTTTTAGAATTACAAGCACCTCTAGCTAAAAAGCAAATATAGGGGCTGGAGATTTGGACTTGAGTCCTCATGCTTTGAGCTTGTACACCAAGCACTGTTAACCACTGAGACATCCCTTCAGTTTCAGTTTTTATACTGGTTTATTAAACATTATAGCATGTCTTTTAGCTTAATACTCAGGAGGCATAGGCAGGGGGAACTATTGCAAGTTTGAGACTGACTTCCCTGGTCTATATAGTAAATTCTAGCTCAGCCAAGACTCCATACATAGTGAGATTCTCTTACAAAATAGGAAAAAAAAAAAAAACAGTGCATAGTTACTTTTTTCCTTTTTTAAGATTTAGTTTTATTTTCTGTGTATGAGTGTTTGCTTACATGTTTATATGTGTTCCATATGCATGTCTAGTGCTCTTGGAGGTCAGAAACAAGCATTAGATCTCCTGGGACTAGAGTTATAGAGACTTGAGCCCTGTAAGATGAGCTGCAATGTAGTTACTAAGAACCTAACCTGGTTCCTCTGCACCCTATGGCAAACAAACAACAACAACAAAATAGTATACTCAGATTAAAAAGTACTTCAGTTGAATTCTTAAAACCTCATTTGACAAGTAACCAATGTAGCTAAAACATACTTTCAGATAGTTTAATTATGTTTATTTTAAGGTCTTACCATTTAATAATTCAAATGATACTTATGTTAACTTGTTCCTTGATGATATAATTTCATATCTTTTATATTATATCTTCAAAATAAAATGTCAACATAATGTAGTTTTGGAATGACCTGATGTTAAAGAGTTTTTTGGGCAATTCTGGGCAGTAGTGCCTGTAATCCCAGCACTCAGGCAAAGAATGGTGGATCTCTCCCAGTTGAGGGTAGCTTGGTCTACATAACAAGTTCTAGGCCAGCCACAGTGAGACCTAGTCTCACAAATAAAGTTCAGACAAAATTTATAACAGCTTTTTTGTTGATGTTCTCAAGGTAAATCTTATTGCACATTTATAAAGGATTAGTGATTTGGGCTTTACAAGTATAGAAGTGAATGAAATGTTCCTCCTATGTCTGTGTCTTAGTTGGGGCCTGGTTGAATATAGTTGCTTGGAGTGCTCATCCTGGCCTTAAATTTGTAATCCTTCTTCCTCAGCAATTGCTGGGGTTTCTGGAATGAGGCACCATGCCTCATATTTGTATTAATTTTTTTATAGGTCAATACATTATTTTATATGACTGTGGGCATAAAAATTCTAACAGTGGAATATAGTCATTGTGTTTTGGATGCTGGAGTATTTATAGTTAAAAGAATAAAGAATTTTTATTTTGAGGGTACTAAAAGGTCTTCAATTCACTTTTATTTTATTAAGAAAATATTCAAATGTTAAAGTTCCATCTTTATTTTCTTGGCAGCTAAATTTGGAGATTTGCTGAATATAGTATTTTCCATTTCTTTTCCCCACCAGAGCTTTCCGTGGCAAACACCTCTCTTTTATAGTTCGATTTCCAAACCAGGGCAGACAAGTAGATGACTTGGAGGTTTGGTCTCATACAAATGATACCATTGGTTCAGTTCGACGATGTATACTCAATCGCATTAAAGCCAATGTAGCTCATACAAAAATTGAACTCTTTGTTGGTGGTGAGCTTATTGATCCTGGAGATGACAGAAAGTTGATTGGACAATTAAACCTAAAAGATAAATCAGTAAGTATACTTTGCCCAGAAAAATTTTTAAATAGAACCTCATCCTGTATTTCATTGTTGAATATTCGTTATGTAAATCTTATGTCAGATGCTAGGGTTATAACACAAGCTCAGACATTCATTGATTCACGTAGAGTATATCAAAACAAGGAGTTATTAACAGAGTATTTTTTTTAATGTACTTTTGAAAATATTAACATGTAGCTTTTGTTTAATTATTTTATGTATAGGAATTTTTTGTATGCATGTAATGTCTGTACCATGTGTGTGCCTGATGCCCTTGAAAATCAGAAGAGGGCATTGGATCTCCTAGAACTGGAGTTACAAACCATTGTGAACTGCTATATGGGTGCTAGGAATGGAACCCAGGTCCCCTACAAGAGTAGCCAGTGCTCTTAATCACTGAGTCACCTCTCCAGCCCCAACATCTAGTTTTTTAAATTCAGTTGTTGACATATTACTAGCTTCCAAGTTTTCTGTTTTCATTGGGTTTTTTCCATGTCTTTGATTGTAACATATATCATTTTCAGCTAATTACAGCCAAACTTACACAAATAAGCTCCAATATGCCTTCAAGTCCTGATAGCTCCTCTGATTCCTCAACTGATCTCCTGGAAACCATGGTAATCATTATAGTGACGCCCCAATCAGAAGTGAAAGCTGTTTGCCTGGAGTGTAAGTATATTCAGTTACAAAAACATTGTACTTGTTGAGAATTGTTGAGAATAGACAATACATAAACAAGAATTTAGTTGTTGTTGTTGAAGAACTCTTTGTTTAATGAGGTAAAATATTTACACAATTATCCTTCAACTGAATGAAGCCCTCTGAAATGTAATTGTAACTCAGTTGAAATTTAAACCAAAACTTTCCTGTAGTTAATAACTATTTGGTTATATTTGCATATAATTAATCTATTGAAATTTATAACATTTTGGTATATAAATTTAGAAAGCTACAACTGTCTTACATATTTGTTCTGTAAAATGAATCCTTTAAAAACTTTGTATGTAGGGAAATATCTGTAATCTGTCTCATTGTATCCAAAGAAAACACTGACATCTCCTATTAGCCTCTGCTTTCACTTCATAAGAACTTCAAGGACTGCTGTAACACCATCCACTCCAGTCTAAGAACAAATCGGTTAGAAATTTAGTAATGGTATGGTGGCAGTTTCACTATATTCAGAGTCCTCTTAAGTTATATGCAGGTGAGAAATAGTGTAATAAAACAATCGAAAGGTATCACAAATATGGGTCAGATGATGTTTTAGGTCTGCACCACAAAGAATTTGTACAGGTGAGATGAGCAAGAATAACAGAAGTAACAGGAGCAAAGTATAGAGATAAGCTTTTAGGAAGACGTTTTTTGAAGCCCAGGAGTAATTTTCAGCTAATTATTTGTGTCTTATATTCTAGATAATGTCACTTCATCCCAGATATATCTCTTTCCTTTGGCAAGTTGCAGACTTGGGGAGCAGCCTAAATATGCCACCTCTTAGAGATGGAGCAAGAGTGCTTATGAAACTTATGCCGCCAGGTAAGATGTTTTCAATGATGACATAATGCATGCTAACAATAGAAGGTATATTAACAAATTCCTCTTCTAAATGAACCATATATCAGTGGTTGATAAACTAGCCTGTAAGCCAAAATCTCCTAACAACTTATTTTTATACAGTCCAACACTTAAAGTATCTAAATTTTTCAAGTGCTAAAATAAAATCAGAACAGTATCTGTTTGGAGTTTTTATGAGATGGCTCAATGGATAAAGGTGTGAAACCTGCAAATTTTAATGAACTGTAGAAGAGAACTGGCTCCCTTTAGCTGTCCTCTAACATCCATACATTTGTCATTCACTCACACATCCACACCTACAAATAAATGTAATAAAATTGTTTTAAGTTTTGACATCAGATTCTATGAAATTTTAGTATCTGTAATCTTTTCAGCTTTGCTGTCTTACAGCTACACTGTAGTAGAAGGAATTATTTAAACCCCAAATTTGTTGCTGTAAGATCTCCTACCCGAGGGAGTCCAGTAAAGGAAGACACAACTCAATAATTATGGTATAAATAGCACGCCTAGATTGGGCAGATTTACCATTACACTACTCTAATCCCCAGCTATGAGATCCCTTATAACTTGCGGTTATCCAGGCCGAGTGGTTGTCCATCTCCGACTCCTCCATTGTTGGCTTCCTTCTGCTTCCACTTCCTCTAGCTTCTCCCTCTTCTCTTCTGTTCTCTCTCTCTGTTTCTGCTTCTGCCTCCTTTTATATCGAATTCCTCTCACTCTCTCCTCCCCTAAGCCTTTTTCTCCGCCTCCCCTTCTACTGCCCAATCTCTGGCTCTAGCTTTTATTTTACAGGTTTTAATTGGACAGAAGGTTTACAAGACGTCACTTGTGTACAGATTCAATCATCCTCTGCAGCCCCTCCCAGGGGGGTGGAACTAGGATGAAAATACAAGGCTGGGGCTATCCACAACACTACACCCATTTATTTATATATTTGCAAATTTTTGTTGATCAACAGCTGAAAGCTCAGTAGCAGAGACCAAGTGGCCCAAAGTCCTAAAATAATGTAGTATGGCCAGTTGCAGAACCTGTTTGCCTCGGGCCAGTAAGATGCCTCAGTAGGTAAAGGTGCTTGCCACCAACCTTGAAGACCTGAACTTGATCCCTGAGACCCACATGGTGGAAAGAGAATGAATTCCTCCAAGTTATACTCTGATTTCACTTGGGTGCCCATGGCGCAAGCACATAAACAGTTGTGCACACAAATACAAATAAAGTTGTACTCAGACTTCTATATGTGAGCTGTGTTGTGTGTGTACTCACACAGCTTACATGTTTTCTCTCTCTCTCTCTCTCTCTCTCTCTCTCTCTCTCTCACACACACACACACACACAAACACACACACACACACACACACACACAAATTGATTAACTTAACAGTTTAAAATCAAGCTATAGTGTCCAAACAGTGAACATTTGATTGAAGTATGTATTGCTTTACCAAGCAGAATGAGTTTTTTTCTTAAGAGCTACCTCCTTCCAGGAGTTAAAAGATTATTTTTAAATATGCCAAAGTCTATTTTAAGCTCTTCATAGTCTCTCTTCTCTTTCTGTCTGTTGCACTCTCTCTTGCTCACTCTTACTATGTAGGTTTTACTAGTGGAGTCTTTTTTTTTTGAACCCCCCCCCCCACTAGTAGAGTCTTACTCTGTAGGTTTTGCTGGTCTAGAATGCACAGAGATCACTTGCTTCTGCCTCCCAAGTGCTTGGATTAAAGGCTTGAACCACTGTGCTTCTCTGGAGTTACTTTTTTAAATAATCCATTGCTATAATTATATAATTACTTGGATCTGGTATCCTTCAAAGAAACTTGATAAAAGAATAATCTAAGGCAGAAGCTTACAAACTGTAAACCCATATGATTGGAAGCCTGCTCACTTTTCTGAATTGCTCTGAAAAACATAAGTTGTCCTTTGCCTTTTTCTAAACATGCTTTTCTTAACACTCGGACTTTCCCCAAGTACTTTTGGCTTTCTTACTCTTCCTCTAAAGCTTCTCTTCCTGCCATGTGGTTTCAACTTCCTTGTCGGTTTAAATGTAAGCATTACTTTCCTTCTCCTTCATTTCCCTCCTTCAGGCAGCTGCTGAAGTTTTACAGCTTACCTGCCCAGAGGTTTTTCTTTTAAAACTCTAATAAAATTGTCCTTCATCTTCCAAAAATTAAGTAAATAACCCAAGACCATAGCCATTTATTGATGACAAGTTTATGGATAGGTTTTTTGTAATAATTTTATACTAAATTTTATAATATTTTATAATAAAAAGCTTATGTATGATCAGGGACCTGAAATTATTTAGTTAAACATATGTATAAGAGCTGGAATGACCACAAAGCCATCCTTTGGTTAAGACTCCAGATATATAAATTTTAAGCCAAAACTATTAAGTGATTTGTTTAGAATTAATTGCTTTCTTTAACGTTTTGTTTGGTTGTTTTTTGACAGAGTCTTGCTAAATATTCCTACTGAACCATTTCACTTAAACTCATTTCTTTGCTTCTACTTCTTTTTGGAAGTAGAAGATGGAATGAAGATTCCATCCTTCATTCAAGATTTTTGTGTTTTGTTTTGTTTTCTGAGACAGTGTGTCACTATGTAGTCCTGGATATCCTGGGACTCCAGGTTGACTTCAAACTCAGAGCTCTGCCTCTGCACTGAGATTAAAGGTTTGCACCACAGTGCAAGGCTCCTTTTTTTCAATTTCTCTCTCTTAATAGTTGAATTTTTAATAAGGTTCATTTTCTTGAGTACTGTGATGTCTTTTGGTGAAACAAACTAGGTAATCTGAATTTCATAATAAAGCAGGAAATAAACTTGGAGGTAAAAATTCTTGCTGTTATTTACACTTCCTTTGGAAGTGGGTTTTTTGTTTGTTTTGTTTTAAATCAGTCTCCAGCAGCTGGATAGAGAGCATGTTGACTAGAGGCTCCTGGATGATAGATATTTTCCCCTATGTTTTGGTTCTCTCTCATTTGTTTACTTTTAAATCAACCCAAGTATGGTCCTGTATTACAGAAGCTCAACTGAATTGTTTGCTGTTTCATGCATGCTCTTGAAAATGCTAGAAGTGATATAGATGTGAATTGTGTTTTATGCCTCTGTCTTTTACAGATAGTACAACAATAGAAAAATTGAGAGCTATTTGTTTGGACCATGCCAAACTTGGAGAAAGCAGCCTTAGTCCATCTCTTGACTCACTTTTCTTTGGTCCTTCAGCCTCACAAGTGCTATACCTAACAGAGGTTAGTTTTTTTGTTTTTGTTTTTCATTTTTGACTTAGTTCTTGTTTAAATTTGATCTTTGATGTACTGCTATGAAGAATGTGGATAAGATTATTATAAGGTAGTTTTGAAGTGATCAATGTCTTAGCAGTTTTGATGGTAAAATGGAAGTTATGTCTTAAATCCCTTCTAATTCTCCCTCTCTCCCTTTTATTTTCAGGTAGTCTATGCCTTGTTAATGCCTGCTGGTGCACCACTGGCTGATGATTCTTCTGATTTTCAGTTTCACTTCTTGAAAAGTGGTGGTCTGCCCCTTGTCCTGAGTATGCTAACCAGAAATAACTTCCTACCAAATGCAGATATGGAAACTCGAAGGGGTGCCTACCTCAATGCTCTTAAAATAGCCAAACTGTTACTAACTGCCATTGGCTATGGTCATGTTCGTGCTGTGGCAGAAGCTTGTCAGCCAGGTGTAGAAGGCGTGAATCCTTTGACATCGGTAATACAGACTTTATTTTGGTTTCTAAACTCTTTAGTAGTAGATAGTAATTTTTAAGGTTAAATGTCTCAATGATTCTAAAGTCTCAAGTTAAACTTTGACTCAGTATTGAAATTTTTTTCTAGTATATGTCTTGTTAATAGAAATGTACACTTATTACTCTATATTTGTATTAAAAGTACACACACTCTTCACTGGCTTTGCTACTACTAGTTTAAGAGGGCATTTCCTTCAGTTCTTTCTGACCACTTGAGTTATTACTTCACTCTCACTGTAAAACAAACACCACATGAATGAATTTCTAACTTGGGCCAAGCAGGTAAGATACCAGTAGTGTTAAGATTTGTAATTGATTAAGCCTTTTACCAGTTTTCTGCCCATCTTCATTGGCTTACACTTTAATTAAGAAGGCCTTGTCATTCTGTCTTTGCCTGAATGGTATCTTTGATCCATTTTCCTGATCTCAAGATATGCTAGAGTTTAATGACAAGTTAAAGGCCAAATTATGCAAATAGTTACTAAATTATTGATAGAAGTAAAAAAATCTTTAGGGGGATGAGGCAAGAGGATTAGAACATATTCAAGGCCGGCATGGACTATGGAATGAGAGACCCTCTCTTTAAATTAAAAGTCTTAATGAAGAAATTTTCTTTAGAAATCACTTAGGACATATTAGGGACAAATGGCATGTTGGTGATGATGATATGTAATTATTTCATATATATGACAATACTGTAATATTTCAAAAAAAGAACCTTTTTATTTTTAAAATTGTTTCAAAAATAATTCATAAATGAATTGTTTTTAATTAGATTTTTGGGGGCTTTTTTTTATTTTGTTTTGTGGTTGTTTTTTTTTTTTTCTTCTTTTTTTTTTTTTTTTTTGGCTTTGAGACAGAGTTTCTCTGTTTAGTCTTGGCTTCTCCTGCATCTTGATCTATAAACCAGGCTGGCCTTGAACTCAGAACTCAGAGAGATCTGTCTGCCTCTGCCTCTGAAGTGCTGGCATTAAAGTTGTACACCACCATGACCTAAGTTTTATGATACTCAAGATTTGCCTACTAGCATTCCTAAAGGTCAGTGGAGATGGAAACTAAGAGGGAGTAATAATTGACAGTAGTTCAGGCAGAATAATGGAGATCTTGATCTTTTTAACAATAATTTATTTTTGTTTTATGTAATTGTTCTGCCTGCACTTTTGTCTGAGAGTGTCATATGCCCTAAAGCTGGAATCACAGACTCCTACTGCTGAGCTGTCTCTCCAGCCCCCCATAATAATTGTATTATCTTACTTAGTCATACCACTTTCATATGTTAGAAATCTTCTGTAACCCAGCTAGGCATGGTGGAGGCTTATAATCTCAGGATTTGGAAAGCTAAGACAAAAGGATCACAAATTCGAGGACAGCCTGGGCTACATAGAACCAAAACCAGACAAAAACGAAAACAAAAGGAGTGAACTTTTCCATAAAAGATAAAAATGACTAAGATTATATATTGTTTACTGTGGTTTGTTTTATTACCATCTTTAAAAGTAATTTTATTGGTTAAAAGGAAAGACTGATTCTTATCAGGTGTAGTGGTTCTTACCTGTTTACCTGTAATCCCAGCACTTGGAAGGCCAAAGCAGGAAGGAAGCAATGAGTTTAACACTCCCTACCCCCAGCTTTAACCTGAGACCTTGTATTGCACTGAATGAGGGAGGGCTCTTGTTAGGATAAAAAGATTCTTGTTTTAATCCATGACATGACTGCTTAATGAAGTGTATAATACACACAAAAGGCAATAACATGCTTCCTCTTGTATTTTTTATAATACTTAGAGAACATGGTTATTTTCTAGCTGTAAATATAAAGGTATTGTGAAGAATTTGTTGTCAATTAAAAGTTAAACACAAATTTAGTAATATTAGGGATATGGTAAACATTTACAGTATAGAGAAAAGTTACAGCTCAAAGATAATCAGGAGTATTCAGCTAACTACATTATCTGTTTCTCTTTCTTTTTTTTTTTTTTTTTTTTTTTTTTTTTTTTTTTTTGGTTTTTCGAGACAGGGTTTCTCTGTGTAGTCCTGGCTATCCTGGAACTCACTCTGTAGACCAGGCTGGCCTCGAACTCAGAAATCCGCCTGCCTCTGCCTCCCAAGTGCTGGGATTAAAGGCGTGCGCCACCACCGCCCGGCATCTGTTTCTCATTGATTAAAACAGTATACTACTAGTAAGTAAAAATATTACTATCTTTTGCATGTTTTATTTTTTATAGTTGTGATTTTTCTAATTTTTAAAGTAGAATTTGATAACTGGAGATTATGAGCAGAGTCTGCCTAAGGATACACATGTAAAAGATATACTTTACTGTATCTTGACATGAGTTTGGACTTCAGCTGTTTGTAGAAACATGAGTTTGGTTAATCTAGAATAGGGGATTATAGAGAAATCTGTGCAACTTGCATACTGTCTTGGCAGGGTAGAAGTACTTTGTGTGTGAATGTGCAAGGAAAACATCTTGGGAATATTGATGAATGAGGTACAAATGATTGGGTCAAGTAATATACAGAATACTCAAATAAAATGGTTAACTGTTTTTCAGGTCAACCAAGTAACTCATGATCAAGCAGTGGTGCTACAAAGTGCCCTTCAGAGCATTCCTAACCCATCATCTGAATGCATGCTTAGAAATGTGTCTGTTCGTCTTGCTCAGCAGATTTCTGATGAGGTTAGTATTCTAAGAGTTATATATAAGAGAGAGAGAGAGAGGGTGTGTGTGTATGTTTACTTACAATGTTGTACATGTCATAATTTTTACTATACAATTTTTTAAAGTTTTTATACTGTATGTTTTGCCTGTATGTAATATGTCTGTGCACAGCTTGCATGTCTGATGCCCTTAGAGATCAAAAAGGACATTTGGATCCTCTGGAACTGGAGCTTCCATGTGGGTGCTGAGTATTGAACCCTGGGTCTTCTGCAAGAGCAGCCAATGCTCCTAACGACTGAGCTGTCTCTCTAACCCCAAAACAACTTTTTTAAAAATTCAGTCTAGATCATGTGTTTTTAATGCCAATGTAGGATTGTTAGTACTTTACTTTCAACTTTTTATATAATAAACAGCCTTCTTTCAGAGTGTACATACAACATTTCAAGTGTACATACAACATTTCACACTATACAAACACTACACAATAATTTTTTTGTACTTTTGGGACTACGTCAAATCCAAGGTTTCATACCTATAGCCCTGAGACAGAATGTTTCTATAACTATTCTTTGTGGGGTTTTGCACTCAATACTTCCCTTCAGTTCTAATATCAGGTAACCACTAAATTTTTTGTCTCCTATGAAAGATTTCATTTTCTTGAGTATTACTCAATTGGATCATTTGCCTATAATCCAAACACTTGAGAGGCAGAAGCAGAACGATAATAAGTAGAAAGCTGGCCTGCAAGACCCAATCTCAAAAAATAAATTTTAAAAAACAACTTATTGATGACTTTTTGAATTGTCAATGTTCTACAGTTCAATAAATCATCTTTTTGTTAAATATTATCCCATTGTATACTAGTCATGGTGACACATGCCTTTAGACCTAGGACTTGGGGGACAGAGGTAAGTAAATCTATTTGAGTTCTAGGCCTTCCTGTTCTACATAGTGAGACTGTTAAAAAAATAAATCCAATATACACATTTGTATATGTACAGTCAGACACACATACACATAAGTAAATAAGTAGATAGATAGGTCGTATATATTATATAATCCTGTTATGAATATTCCATGATTGGTTTATATATGTGACAAAATATACTTGGATTTTTTTTCCCTTTTAGATATAAATAAAACTGCTATAAAAGTTTTATACCAGTGTTTAAACTTCCTATTCTCTAATACCTGCCAGTGCAACGGTTGTTGTTTCTGTGGTGGTCAACACTAATAGTCTTCTCAACAGTTTTAATTAATCATTATTTATAGGCTTCAAGATATATGCCTGATATTTGTGTAATTAGAGCTATACAAAAAATTATTTGGACATCAGGATGTGGGGGATTACAGCTGGTATTCAGCCCAAATGAAGAAGTCACAAAAATTTATGAGAAGGTAAGAATTGTTAGAGGAATATACCCACTATATAAATGAATGTTAATTGCATATATGGCTACACTTCTATGCTCGTCTTAAAAATCACTTGCATAGTTATAATTGCAGGTATACCTCAGTAAAGGTTTATTTTTTAAAACAGAATTTAATTCTGCTCTGAGAATACTTTAAAAATAAAAATGAGATTTTACATTTCAGTGAAGTCAGACCATCTCAAAGAAGTTGTATTTCTTTCAGTCTTGTGTAAGTTAGGGTTCTGTCATGTATACCTTATTCCTTGGATACTATTGCATTCTTAGAGGGTTGTTTTTTTTTTTTTTTTTTTTTGTAGTTTTGCTTTGTTATTCTTTTTATGTGTGTAAGTGTTTTACCATGTGTGTACATAGTGTACTCTGAAAAGTCTGGTTCCCTCAGAGGTCAGAAGAGGGGATTGGATCCCCTGGCACTAGAGTTATAGACAGTTGAAAGCCACCATGCATATGCTATGTATTGATCCTGGTTCCTCTGTAAGAACAAGCGCTCTTAAACTCTGAGTCAACTCTCCAGCTCACACTTCTCCATTCTTAAGAAAAACTTGAGTAATAAGGACTTCTTGCTAAGTATAGTGCCCATTTTGTCCTTATTACTATTTGGTGTTCTCATAGTATGTTTGGTATCCTGTCTCTTTGGTATATTCATTTGGCAAGATGAATGAAAGCCTGTTTCAGTCACATTAAAGTTACAGCATATTTGGGGTTAGGAAAAAATTTTAAAGCCTTACTGAGCAGTTGTTCAAGGAGATTGTTTTTTTTTTTTTTAAATTAAATAGCACAATAACATACCTACCTATTGTGCCAGAGTGGTTCATAAAGAAGGAATGGTTGGTTGTTGGTTCAGAAGGTCTCTACAAAGTGCTCTTAACTACAAAGTGCTCAATGATGTATATGCTCAGTATATATGTGTCCAACCCCTTTTGGGTCATAGCAAAATATTGGCATTAGATTTAGTTTTCTATTATAATTGTTTCCAAACTATTTCAAGAGACCTCAAGAAACAGGTAAAGAGAGAGACCATGTAATTTAATGATAAATGAATTTCAAGCACTAAGCTTTTGAAGTTACATAGAGTTTTCTTTTAAGCATTTTCTAAATGAACTTAAAAAGGATTAGATTTCTTTTTGCACTTTTCAAACAGTATTAGTTTTTATTGTTTCCTTCCCTTCCTCCTCCCTTTTCTTGTTCTCTCTGTTCTCTAGAAGGTGTCTTCCCTTACACTTTCGTATTACATATGATTTTTCTTTTAAAGCTTCTTTAAATAATTTGTTCCCAATTATTTTACAGACCAATGCAGGCAATGAACCAGACCTTGAAGATGAACAAGTTTGCTGTGAAGCATTGGAGGTGATGACACTGTGTTTCGCCTTGATTCCAACAGCCTTAGAAGCTCTAAGTAAAGATAAAGCTTGGCAGGCCTTCATTATTGACATACTGTTGCACTGTCACAGCAAGTAAGTTTCTTTTTTATTTTTAAGAAACTTGATCTTATTTTTGTAAGTAGAATCAAATTTATGTTGGCACAAGGTATTATAGAAGCCAAATACTCTCCATGGTACATTAATATTGAGGAAATTTTCAAAAATAATATTTGACCTAACCTAAATTTGTTTAATTTTAGTCTGCAAAATTGGATAAAATATTGGCTTCCTGTCTTGTATTCTTAGATGCCAACTGTTACTTTAATGTGAAAGTTGATAAGAGGGTTACCAATAGGAATTTAAGCATAAAGATTAGTTAATTATAATCCCTCATTTTTTCATTTTAGGAGCATTTAATATCAGTAATGCTGTTTCAAGATGTTTTTATACAAGTAATTCGGATTTAAGACAATTCAAATCTTTAAAAATAGGTTTCTGTTCTTTTATAGTGGTCTGACCCTGATCTTAACATGTAATTTAAAAACTAATTAGGCTAGACATGGTGGCACACATCTTTAATCTCAGCACTTTAGAAGTAGAGACAAGGGGACCTCTGGGTTTGCAGCTAGGCTGCTCTACATGTTCTAAGACAACCAGGGCTACATAGCAAAGCTATATCTCAAAACAAAAAACCAGACAACAATAACAAAAAAAAAATCCCCAAGCATAGCCCATTGGCAGTGGCAGTGGTAGAGGAAGTGTCATCGGTAGCACCAGTGTACACACCTTTAGTCCCAACACACCTGTAATCCTAGCAGGAGGCAGAGGCAGTTAGGATTTCTGTGAGTTCAAGGCCAACCTCTTTTATTAGAGCTAGTTCTAGGAAAGCCAAGGTTTTCACAAAGAAACTCTTGTCTCGACAAACAAAAACCACCACAAAATCTAATTGGTGTCACTAATGGCTCAGGTACAACTTGCAATAACACACAAATAAGATACAGTGGAGCATCAAGTGAGAATGTTTAGTGATCAGAAAAGAACCATGAGTGATTTCCTTGAAAATAGCCAGTCTGGCCTTTTAAGAAACTCTTTTTCATCTGGGTGGTAGTGGCATGCCTTTAATTCCAGCACTGGGGAAGGCAGGAGGCAGTGGCAGGCAGATCTCTGAATTTGAGTCCGCCTGTTGTACAGAGTTAGTTCTAGGACAGCCAGGGCTAATGAGAGGAACAGAGGTAGGGACTGGGAGAAAAAGAAAAACCCTTTTTCATGGGATCCAAACAAATGCAGAACAGGGAGAGCTTTTGCTACCTCTATAAGAAAGTTGTAACCATAGTTAGACAGCTGTGTACATTGAAAAAAATTAGTATGAATCATTCTAGTTCCATTTAATCATGAGTCATCTTCAGGGAACTACTGTATAAGCACAGTAGTTCTCTGTCCTTAGAGACTGTCAGAATCACCTGAAAGATTTGTTAACACATTATTGGTCAGGCCTACTAACATTTCTCTTTAGATCTGAGAATTGGCATTTCTACAAAGTTACCAGTTGATGCTGATGTTGCTCATCTGGGGGGTCATGCTTTTGGAATCAATACTACATTATAAGGAACAGGTGCAGCAGTATCCTTTTTATGATAACATAATTCCCACTGGTCTCTCTGCTAAGGCACAACTGGTTAAAAATTCTGTGGAAGGGAGGCTGGTAGGGGTTTTAAAGTTTGATATAGGACATTTTTATATCTATTAAGAGTTTTTTAGCTTGTTCAGAAAAAGGTTAGACAGCATTCCTCAAACTCTTTAATGACAATATGAGGTCATAGCTGTGAACATGCAATGGTAAACTCATCTACATGCATTTTTTCATGACTGTTTAAGTGGATGTTAGTTTGTGTTCCTAATGTATCACCCCCTCCCCAAGAGGAAACAATATATTAAATTAAACATAAATCATTTCCATTTCAGAACTGTTCGTCAAGTGGCACAGGAACAATTCTTCTTAATGTGCACCAGATGTTGCATGGGACACAGGCCACTACTTTTCTTCATTACTCTGCTCTTTACTGTTTTGGGGGTAAGAGACTTAAAAATAGGTTTACTGTTTTAATTCCTTCAACAAAGAAAGATATTCTGGAATTTATGGGTTTAACTTGGATCAGTTAGGGCAATCTATACTTAATCAATAAAATATTAGTTAACTCAGAGTTTTTGAAAAGGGAATTCAAAGCATGAACATTGATTCATTATACTGTATTTTATCATTTTCAGAGCACAGCCAGAGAGAGGGCTAAACATTCAGGCGACTACTTTACTCTTTTAAGGCATCTTCTTAATTATGCTTACAACAGTAACATTAATGTACCCAATGCTGAAGTTCTTCTAAATAATGAAATTGATTGGCTTAAAAGAATTAGGGTAAGTTGCAGTTAATATTTTGTTTGTTTGTATTGTTAACAAATAGTGCTTCATTTATAAATGGTTCATAATTTAAAACATTTTAAGCTCCAATGTTAA
This sequence comes from Mastomys natalensis, assembly GCA_021653895.1. NCBI lineage: Eukaryota > Metazoa > Chordata > Mammalia > Rodentia > Muridae > Mastomys > Mastomys natalensis. The sequence continues at coordinate 16,012 of JAJTUV010003078.1, read as the reverse complement.
CGGAGACCAGAGAACATACATTGCATTGTTGGGTTGTACTTTATAGAATAAATGCGTTACTACTTACAGAAAATGTGTGCTTAAGATTTAGAATACATGCTAAGCATGGTAGCACATGCTTTTTAAGCCCAGTATTTGGGAGGCAGAAGCAAGCTCATTTCTCTGAATTTAAGGCCACATACTGAGAGGTGTCATATTGAGGTTCAGCTTTTCTGCTTTTTAGCAAGTTGTCATTTTAAAGAAAATACTGCCCCTCCTTGCCATAGCCAAAAAAAGTAAATACACTATTTTTGATCATAAGGTTTTTTTTGTTTTGTTTTGTTTTTTTGGTTTTTCGAGACAGGGTTTCTCTGTGTAGCCCTGGCTGTCCTGGAACTCACTCTGTAGACCAGGCTGGCCTCGAACTCAGAAATCCACCTGCCTCTGCCTCCCAAGTGCTGGGATTAAAGGCGTGTGCCACCACCGCCCGGCTGATCATAAGTCTTTTGAAGACCACATAAAAATTTATTTCTGAAGAAATCTATAGTTATTATATCAATTTTATGTTTCTGTGATAAGATATCCCAACAAAAACAAGGGAGAGGGGATGGGGCTTAAGAGTCCATCATATCAAAATGGGTATGGCAGTAGAAGCAGGAAGATGGCTGTTCACATTGAATCTGAAGAACCCTGAAAGAAAGAACAGGAAGTGAGTCCAAAATTCAAAACCAACAAACACACTCTTCTAGTATCTAATGTATTTCCTCCAGCAAGATTCTACCTCCTGGAGGTTTCTTAGGTGTCCCAATCAGCATTGCCATCTGGGGACCAAGTGTTCAAACATGGGATCCTATTAGGGACATTTCACAAACTTCAACAGAGTTTAGCCTTTAGATTAGCGTTTCTTCTAGTAGTCTGTAAAGCACATGTATAGAAATTTTAATTTTAACATGCTTGACTGAAAAGCTTTGGGAGTATTGTCTCATCCTTCTAGCTTTCTTGTTCAGATTCCTCCGTTTCATAAGCATTTGATTTTTTTTCTCTTTGTTTTGGCAGGATGATGTTAAAAGAACAGGTGATACAGGTGTTGAAGAGACAATCTTAGAAGGACACCTTGGAGTTACAAAGGAACTACTGGCTTTTCAGACTCCAGAGAAAAAGTTTCATATTGGTTGTGAAAAGGGAGGTGCTAATCTCATTAAAGTAAGTTCCATGTTCTTGATTCTAAACTACTTGTGTTTCTTTAGTATGATTGGTAGCACTAGGTCTTTGGTGTGTTTTTTTGACCTTTTATAAACCCTGCCTTTTAAGAATCTTAACCCAAAAAATTTTTTTACCAAGGTTACAGTGTTTAAGATAATATAAAGCACTAGTGTCTTCCAGTAACCATGGCATGTTTATAGGTATTATATGCATATAAAGTAAAGTGTTACTTAATCTTTCTTTTCTGAAAAATCTGGACTGTTCCTAAGGATATTTAAATGAATCAAGCCTCTGTTTTAGTTTTTTGATTTTGTTTGTTTTCTTTTTCTTTTTTAAGACAGTCTCTATGTACTTTGGACTGTCCTGTAATTTCACAGAGATCTGCCTGCCTCTGACTCCTGAATACTAGAACTAAAGGCGTGTATCACCATACCTGGCAGTCTATGTTTTATTAGACTACATCATATATATCAACTCTTTAATGAGTATTTAAACTGGGTAATTCAGACAAAAATTGCCATTTTAGTATAATTTTATTCAAAAATAGCTTCTATAGATATCCATTTGATTGTAAAAGTAAATGTAAAAATATAGATTTGGGCTCAAGGACAGCCAGGGCTACATGGACTCTTGTCTCAAAAAAAAAAATGTAAAATAAAAATGGTTAAGTACTATAGCAATCAGTTATATATTTATACTTTAAAAAAAAGAAATTAAGTGTACCTAATAGATAAGTAAAATTACCTAGTAAATAGTAAAAGTGGAATATATTTACTAGAAAACCCACATAAATTTTCTGTGATGAATATATAGTCCTCTTTCCAGAATGTCATTGCTAATATTTAATCCTTTATTTCAACTCTTTAGGAATTAATCGACGATTTCATCTTTCCTGCATCCAATGTTTACCTGCAGTATATGAGAAATGGAGAACTCCCTGCTGAGCAGGCCATTCCTGTCTGTGGCTCACCAGCCACAATTAATGCTGGTTTTGAGTTACTTGTGGCATTAGCTGTTGGCTGTGTGAGGAACCTTAAACAGATAGTAGATTCTTTGACTGAAATGTATTACATTGGTACAGCAATAACTAGTAAGTACTTTAAAAACATTAGTTGTGGTGATGATTCTTGTTTACTCTTTTTATAAACATCTTTAAGTCATATTTTGGTAGTAACTAGTCTAGGATTTTTAGCAAATAGATAGGAAAATATAAGTGATTGTACAAGTATTTGGTAAGTTAAATGTTATCTTTCAAGTTGGAAATGCAGCCTATCTCCATTGTAGTCAGTAAATGGAACCAAAGCCTAAATCTCTTGACACAGAAAACCTTTCAGGCCCTCACCAAGAAACGCCTCTACATTTTTTTTTAAAGCTCTCACTATGTTCTAGCAAGTTTAAATGTAGTGAGGTGGATTTTTTTTTTTTTTTAGCTTAATGGAAAGGAGATTTTCTTTTGATTGAAACAATTTTGCATGTTAAAAAAAAATTGGGGTGGGAGAGGTAGCTCATGCTTGTAATCCAGCACTGGGGAAGGCCGAGGCAGGCAGGTCTCTGAATTTGAGTCCAGCTTGGTCTACAGAGTGAGTTCTAGGACAGACAAGGCTACACAGAGAAACCCTGTCTCAGGGCAGGGGTGATATTTAAGTATAAATTGAGTATGTCAGTATACACCTGTAATCCTAGTACCTTGAAAGGTTGCTGTGAGTTTGACGCTAACCTATTTGTATCCATTAATTGTCCATTACTGTGATAAAACACAGCGAGCAAGCCAACTTACAGAAGGAAGAGTTTACTTGGGCTGCTATTTTCAGAGGGATAAAAGTCTATCACTATCTCAGCAAGGAAGTGTGGCAGCAGTTAGGCATGTCAGGAACAGTAGAGCTGACAACCTAGAGCTGCAAACAGGAAACAGAATAAACTGGAAATGGCGTATAACTTTTGAAGCCTCAGAGCCTGTCCCCAGTAACATACTTCTCTAACAAGGCCACACCTTCCAAAGCTTACCCAAACAGTACCACAGACTAGCAGCAAAGTTAAATGCCCAGAACTATAATATATGTGTCATTCAAAAAGATCACAGTGATCTCCATAGCAAATTCCAGGACAAGGCTTTGTCATAAAATTAAAATAAAATAAAAGCAAACAAGTGCTAAAGAGAGTATACACTTTTAGAAAGTACATTTTTTACCTATCTGTTTTCTTGGCCTTTTTGATAGTCATAATTATTGCCATAGTTCATATGTTTCTTGTCATCTGCTCTGTGTATCCGGGTCCTCTAGAAGATCAGCCAATGCTCTTAACTGCTGAATCCCATCTCTCAATCCCCCTGATATTCTTTGCTTTGCTCTCTACTTGGTATTTCTGTCATTCCTTGTTCAACACATAAGTGGTTTACCTATTCATCTATTGTTTATAAACCTGTCACTTCAGTATATTGTCATTCATTTAGCTGGCCTTCTAGAAAATTATATTTATATTGTTTCTAGATTCATGCTAGGTACAGAAACATAGGGATATGTTTAGTAAGTATATTTCCCATTCTCAGCAACCTTTCATATCCACCATGTGGTTTGCTCTCCAAAATAGCACTGTGGATATAAGCAGACCTAATTTTAGTTTTATTTGCATGTATCAGACAAGGACATAAACCCAGGTAACTTTGGGGGGCTTATTGAAACCACAAACATAAATGAATACATTTCATTAAAGCATGAGCAACCGCCACATGTTATTATTCATATAAACTAAAAGTTAATAATGGGCTTGAAAGGTGGCTCAGTGGTTAAGAATGCTTGTTGCTATTACAGATGTCCTGAGGTTGGTTCTCAGGACCCACCTTGGGTGGCTCACAAATCCTATAACTCCAATTCCAGGGGTTCTACACATATCTCTAGCTTCTGGTCATACATGTATATACAAACATACATATAAATAAAAATACTTTCCAAAACACAATGACTGGATAGTACAGATAACACCAACCCTAACAAGGAAAGGTTAGCTGTGTGCCATCTCATGTGAATATATAAGAGACTGCCATAAAGGCAACACCAGATTAAAAACAATGGAGTTTATGGTAGTTGGCATGTGGCTCAGATGGTAGAATGCATGCTTGATATACACAGAGCAGTCAGTGGCTTTGATGCCCAGTATTCCATAATAGGCATGGTGTTGCATACCTATAATCCCAGCACTGGGTGGATTATAAAAACATAAAAAAGGACTCTTAAGTTGAATATCATCCTTAGTTACATTGATAGTTCCAGGCCAGTCTGGCTATATGAGACATTGTCTTATAAACATACAAATAGAATCAAAGGTTGGTAGGTGAAGGAGCCTGCAGTGATGTGGGTTGCTGGGTTTTTTTTTTTTTTTTGAAGATTTTATTTATTTTATGTATGTGAGTGCACTGTAGCTAATCTTCAGACACACAAGAAGAGGGCATCAGATCCCATTACAGATGGTTGTGAGCCACCGTGTGGTTGGTGGGAATTGAACCCAGGACCTCTGGAAGAGCAGTCAGTGCTCTTAGCCACTGAGCCATGTCTCCAGCCCCTGGGTTGCTGCCTTAAATGCAGTTAATAATGGAAAAATGCCAAATGAGAGCCCTGCCTCTTATGACTGCTTAGGTAGTAGTATTTCTGTTTTGAGAGCTTAAGAGAGCTTAAAAAGCCCAAAATCATTTCTGCTTGTGCTATAAAACTCTTCTTTCTTTTTCAGCTTGTGAAGCACTTACTGAGTGGGAATACCTGCCACCTGTTGGACCCCCGCCCACCAAAAGGATTTGTGGGGCTGAAAAATGCTGGTGCTACTTGTTACATGAATTCTGTGATTCAGCAACTCTATATGATTCCCTCTATCAGGAACGGTATTCTTGCAATTGAAGGCACAGGTAGTGATGTAGATGATGATATGTCTGGGGATGAGAAGCAGGACAATGAGGTAAATTTCTTTTTCTCTTTGTGAAATTTTGATAACAGATACCATACTCTCATTGGATACCAAGGGGATAAGTACAGTCACCATCAGTTTCCATAGGATTCCTTTCCAAAAAACAAGATGTCAAAATTTGCCAATATACAAGTAGTCTGAATGGAACCTACACAAATCTTTTTACACATTTTTGTCATCTGTATCTTACATATAATGCCTCATACAGTGTTAATGCTATATAGTTGTATTATATAAGAAGTATTGATTTTTAAAAGTCTGGACACATCTGCTACAGAATTAATCAGTTTACCTTCGTGAACCCACAGATGAAGGTGTTAGTGGATTGAAGATCTAATTATGTTGTGGTTTCCTTCCTTAGACTGTAAAAGTTATGTTTGAAAGTTGGCACAGCCTCTACCATTTGTGGAATGTGTCTCATTACAGCAATTACAAAGTATCCATCTATTTTAAAGTAGTATTTGATAGAAGTTGAAATTTGACTAGTTTAAATTGATGATGGCCAACCTTTTGGCTTTTCTGAGCCATAATTTGGACAAAGAATTGTCTTGGGCCACACCGCCCCCCCCTCCATTTTTTGTTTCTGTGATTCTTTTGAGGAAGTCTTATTATGATGTCCAAGCTAGCCTCTGAAGGTCTCCAGCTTCAATTTTCCAAATGATAGGGTTATAGTGTATACCACCACACTAAGCTAAGTTTTTCACTTTAATCTGTGCTTGCTCATTTTTGCTTATGTGCTTATATTTCCCCCCAAGTGTTATCTCTTCCTACTTAAAAACAAAACTTTTATCTACTTCAAATATTGTTTACATGATCTTGTGACAAAAGTTAAAGCCTCCTGAAAAGAAGCCAAAGTAGAATAAAGCAATGGAAAAAAAAATGAAAGTGATAGTGACAGGTAAAGATTGATAACCTGTGGCTTTTCAAAGAATATAGCAGTACTGAAGTTGGGTCTTGTTTATACTCACACGGTGTATCTGTTTTTATTGTTTTCTCTGTCCCTGTTTGTAGTGTTAGAATCTTGTGAGTTGTATTCTTATTGTCATAAGTATTTTTAGATCCCTTAATTCAGCAAAATTGGATTTGTTCTGAAGAAAGAGCTTACTACCTCTGGGGCTTCTAAAACAAGTCTTCCCTAGACCTACTAGACTTAGATGATCCAGGGATTGGGGACGGAGTATTTTTGCTTTCTACCAAAGCTTCATAGGGGTTGCTTACATCCAAAACCTGATGAGGACCTTTATTCCTATATTAAAGGTTTCAAATACAAGATGTCCACTGAACTATAAATTTTCCTCTGTAACCTTCAAATTTTCGAACCTTGGTAATTTTCATGTTATACCTTCTAGCACTATTTGTTTTAGTTTAACTTGAGGTTCTGGCTATGTTTCCCAGGTTACCCATTACCTTCTGGGCTAGCCCTAGTAACTGGGATTCAAGGTACATGCTGTGATGCTTAGCTTTACTACTTGTTTTCCAAGGTCTTAAAATGCACTTGATCTTAAACTATGTTTTATTTTACAGCTAAATACTATAAAGTGCACTCATTGTTGTGCACCTTTACTATTGTGCCCAAAACTTCTTTTATCTTGCAAAAGTAAAACTATCCATTAAATAACTCCTCCCAAACTTGACAACAGCCTTGGCAACTACTTTTTTTAATCTATGAATTTGACCTAAGTACCTCATATAATTGGAATCATATAGTATTTGCTCTTCTGTGATTGACTAGATTTGCTTTTGTTGAGAATAGTGTAGACAGACCTGGAACTTGTTAGCCTCCTCCTTCTAGCTGGATAATACTTTGTTCATACTTTCTGTCTGTAACAAATACTCAAATTGCTTCCTCGCTTTATCTACTATGAACATGAATATACAGAAATCTCTTAGACCCTGCTTTTAGTTCTTAGCATAGTAGGTATTCTAGTTGAGTTTAAAGTTGAACCTCTTTGGACAAAAACTCATTAAATCTTTCTGCTTTTTTTTTTTTTTTCTTCAAAGCAGTGTCTATATATGTGTAGTTCTGGCTGGCCTACAACTTGCTGTTGTAGACCAGATTGACCTCATACTTAGACAAGTCTTCCTCCTAAGTACTAGGATTAAAGACTTGCCAGCTTTTTGTATTTATTTTAAAATTTGAGTTGTGGGTTTAAGGAGTCCTCTGTGTATTCAGGATTCTACTTCCTCATCAGATAACTGATTTTCCATTTTCCTCCCACACTGATTCATTGCCTTCTTGGCAGTATATTTACACAAAAGTTTTTCGTTTTCTTGAAATCCAACTTGTTGTGTACTCTTTGTACCTTTGATATCATAGTAAGAAATTGTTACCAGCTATAATGTCTTGAAATTTTTGCCTTCAAGTTTGGTTTTATTGTTTTAGCTCTAACTTTTAGGACTTTGGTACAGATTGAGTTGTTTTTTCTATGTAATGTTAAGGAGGGCTCAGCTTCATTCTTTTACTGCTATTAATGTCTATATTCTTACTTACGTGAAATGGCAGGAACAAACACTCACTGGAAATTAAATGTATACACCTTTTGAAAATTAAGTGCTTGGAAACAAAGTAAAGGTTTATATTCATTTCAACATATTTATTTATTTATATAGTTTGTTTCAACATATTTTACTAAACTTCTGATTAGCTCATTAATAATAACTTTTTGGTTTCTAGAGCAATGTTGATCCCAGGGATGATGTGTTTGGATATCCTCAACAATTTGAAGACAAACCACCACTGAGTAAAACAGAAGATAGGAAAGAATACAATATTGGTGTTCTAAGACACCTTCAGGTTATCTTTGGCCATTTAGCTGCTTCTCGACTACAGTACTACGTGCCCAGAGGATTTTGGAAACAGTTCAGGTAAAGTATGGATGGAAAGTAATAAAACATCACTTGATAAATATTCCTAAAGTACATATCTTAAGGTAGCTTTATGTTCAGTTTTTAAGCAATAGTAATATTCTAACTATCCTTAAATTTTCTTCTTTGTTTTTTTTTTGGGGGGGGCACGAAAAAGTCCATGGTGAAGGACAATTTTGTTTTGGTAATTTTTGACATGTTAAAAATTAAAGAGAGCTGGGCAGTGGTGGCGCACGCCTTTAATCCCAGCACTTAGGAGGCAGAGGCAGGCGGATTTCTGAGTTCGAGGCCAGCCTGGTCTACAGAGTGAGTTCCAGGACAGCCAGGGCTACACAGAGAAACCCTGTCTCAAAAAATAAATAAATAAATAAATAAACAGATTTAGTGGTTCTCGTTCTTCCTAATGCTGCAACCCTTAAGTAAGGTTCCTCATGTTGTGGTGACTCCCAACAATAAAATTATTTCCATTGCTACTTTATAACTATAATTTTGCCACTATTATGAATTGCAAATATTTTTCAAGAAAGGGGTCACAGGGCCAAAGGGGACACAACCTACTGTTTGAGAACCACAGCTCTTTGTAGTCCTGGCTGTCCTGGAACTTGGCTTTGTAGAGTAGACTAGCCTTAAACTCACAGATGTTCTCCTGCCTCTGCTTTCAGAGTGTTAGAATTAAAGGCATGCACCATCATATCCAGTCAAAAAATTATTCATATGGGTTCAATGCCTGGTGGCATTGGAGGCCAAAAGAGGGTGTTGGATCCTCTGGAATTGGCATTACAAATGGATCCTAGCTGTCATGTGAATGCTGGGAACTGAACCAGATCTTCTGCAAGAACAAATCTTTCTAGCCTCCTTTAGTCTCTTAAGACATAGCTACCTTGATTATGAAAATATCTGATGCATATACAATAGAATCATAGGGTCATGTCATAGGAAGATATATTACTTCCTACTACTTTCCAAATTATTTAGAGACAAATCACAGATAATAGAGTTTCACCTATAAATGCTTCATTGTCTGTCTTTGTTTTAAAACATAATGAATCTATTACTATGCTTTTTAAAGCTCCCTTGACATTGAATATAGTCAGCATTTGAACTTTCCCATTATCTCAAATAATTTTCCCCAAATCAGAAGCCATGTGAGGACCATATACCATAAATAGTATTTTCTCTTTTTCCCCCTGCACATTGTTTAATGTGCCCAGTGAGATCCAGGGGCTTGATCAGATTAGCATGATATTTTTGGTTTTGTGTGGGAAATAGGCAAGGTTATTAGATGGGTGTTATGCCTACAGTTTTATCTCTATGGGGAGTTGGTACATGGCATTTTTCTGCGTCTTCTGATGGTAGCAGCAATCATATTACTCAGCTTATACAATAAAATTCTTCCAGCTGTTAATCTATCAAGAGAACAGATTAATTTAGAGCAGTTTTGATGAGTTGAAATCCAAGATTGAACATTTGAAGGAGGAAGATTCATTGATTGCCTTCTGTTAATGGTGGTGTTAAACGCCCACCATTTGCTGGATTGTGTGTAGGAGAAAAAACACAGAATAAGAATAGACAGGGCCAGGCTTGCTCTTTTAATAATAATCATTTAGTGAAAACAGTCTTTAGCTTATAGATGGTGAGACACCAACTTTTTTGCTACCCACATCATGTTTCCTATAGTTTACAATAAAGACAGCGTAAATGTTCCTCTAGAAGATTATGTGTGCATCTATTCACTTTATGATAAGAACTGGTACCTTGGTGTCTTAACAGATGTCTCTGTTGTAAGGGGCATGCGTGTTTTGAAGTTATGGTGAATTATGTTACAGCTTGAAAGTAAATAGAATAGACTAGTGTTATTTCCAATAATGTAACAAATGATAGGTCTGATTTTTTTTCCTTAACATTGCTATGTGTACGGTTTTTTTGTCTAAAATATATTTGCTACATACAAGAAATATTTATTGAGTAGTGCTGTGGCATATATAAAGTACATTTGTCATCTCTTACTTGGAAAAAATGTACTTAGGTCACTGAAAAGAGATTAACTATAGAATAAATCAAGCCTTTCTTCTTCACTTAGAAAAATCAACTTAATGAAGGTAGACAAACTTTTTTTTTGTTGTCTGTAATCCAAAATTTGGCAAAATGCTTAGTGAAAGCATCCCTGTAAGATCCACCATTTCATTTTAATGGCATCTACAGCTGGGTTCAAAATTAATGTATCTGTTGTACCATCTGAAGCAACCACCTTTCTTTGAACTATGCTATCAACCATATCATTAGTTCTGTGGCAATTCTTTGCCACTTTAATACAACTTTTACTATGGGTCTCACTGTCCCCCTCAATACTTTGAACATAAAGCACTGGCTTTTCTGTGTTGTTTCCTACTTTCTCATGTAGTTGTTTTAATATGCTGTCATTGTAATTGCCTTACCCACAACTGTAAAAGACAAAATGTTTATATTGTGATTGTCACATGTTACATGTTATATTCTATTCATTTCTCAGGCTTTGGGGTGAGCCTGTTAATCTTCGTGAACAACATGATGCTTTAGAGTTCTTTAATTCGTTGGTGGATAGTTTAGATGAGGCTTTAAAAGCCTTAGGGCATCCAGCTATGCTAAGTAAAGTTTTGGGAGGTTCTTTTGCTGATCAGAAAATTTGTCAAGGCTGCCCACATAGGTAAGTGCTAATATATAATACTGTTATATATATGCTAATAAGAATAAAACTCTTACTAGTGCTAATATGAAAATGGAATATGCCACTATTAGACTCCTACAACTGAATAAGTACTGTGAATATCTGAGTACTGTGGATGGTTTTTGTTTTGTTTTGTTAAATAACTTGATTCCTTTTGATGCTTTTTTTTTTTTTTTTTTTTTTTTTTTTTGGTTTTTCGAGACAGGGTTTCTCTGGTCCTGGCTGTCCTGGAACTCACTCTGTAGACCAGGCTGGCCTCGAACTCAGAAATCCGCCTGCCTCTGCCTCCCAAGTGCTGGGATTAAAGGCGTGTGCCACCACCGCCTGGCCCCCTTTTGATGCTTTTAATGTCTTACTATTTCATACTTTTAATTCTTTTATATTTTCCTAAGGAACTAACATGACAGTTTACATAATGACTACAGATGTACTTACAAGTTTGCCTTTTATCTTAGAATTTAGATAATACAGATACACTGAGTTTAGAGGATGACAGGCTACAGGTGTTTTTTTCTTTTTTTTTTGGTTTTTCGAGACAGGGTTTCTCTGTATAGCCCTGGCTGTCCTGGAACTCACTCTGTAGACCAGGCTGGCCTCGAACTCAGAAATCCGCCTGCCTCTGCTCCCAAGTGCTGGGATTAAAGGCGTGCGCCACCACCGCCCGGCGTTTTTTTCTTAATAATCACTTTTAAAACAAAATCAGGTATTAACCATCTTTTTCCCACACACCTATTATCATCATTCTTAAGGTATATATACATACAAAATACTATAAAAGTTAAGGGGAAAACTGCTTGTTTTTCTTGTTGTTATTGTTGTTGTTACGATGGTTTTTAATTTTAAAAGGACTTCTAGTAGCTCTTGGCTGTAGCTTGTCCCAGTGCTTGTGAAGCTAAGGTAGGAAGATTACAAAAGTTTAGAAAATATTAAAAAATATCTAAATAATGGACTGATGAGGTGGCCAGATTCTTAAGAGTACTCACAGCCCTTGCAGAGGACTGGGTTTCAGTTGTGAGCATGTACATGTTGGCTCACAACCATGTGTAACCTTAGTTTTGGCAGATCTGATGACCTTCTGGCTTCCTCAGGTGTCAGGAGCCAAACCCAAAGCTACCTGCTGTTCCAAGAGAGCCTCAGGGAATTGCCCACTGTTCTGAAAGGATTAGTCAGTAAGGACGTTCTCTCTGGAACGTCTGGCATTTCCTGGGACCTGGTTGCAACAGTGGGATGGTCTAGTGCAATAAACATTCAATAGTGGGATAGCCCTAAGCAATGACCTCCACCCTGTCCCTTATCCCCCCCCCCCCCACCTAAGAACATATATTGCATTAAAGTGAGATCTTGACAGACAAAACTATGCAGGATCTCCGTCTTCTCTCTCGGCCCATGTTCCCCCTTTTTTTAGGTGGCAGGTGTCGGTCCCCCTCTGGACCCACGAATAATCAAGGCCCGCAGGATGGGTCACTCAGGCAGTAGGCATACATATGGAACAGATAACATAATACTCAAAATTAATCTAAAACACTCTATATGCATTCTCTCTGTATAAAATATTAAATATGCATTACTGACTGTCAAATCGCAGCAACATTCTATTTCAGTGCTATAAGAAAATCTGTTACTCTGTGTGATAATTTAAAAATTGGAGGTGCTGGGCTGGGCGGTGGTGGCGCACGCCTTTAATCCCAGCACTTGGGAGGCAGAGGCAGGCGGATTTCTGAGTTCGAGGCCAGCCTGGTCTACAGAGTGAGTTCCAGGACAGCGCGGGCTACACAGAGAAATCCTGTCTTGAAAAAAACCAAAAAAAAAAAAAAAAAAAAATTGGAGGTGCTGGAGATCCAGCTTATTGTTTAAGGACTGGCTGTTCTTTTAGAAGACCAGGGTTCAATTCCCAACACCCACATGGAGACATACAACTGTCTGTATGTAACTCCAATTTCAGAGGATCTGACAACTCCTCCTGGCTCCTCTAGACACTGGGCATGTACATTGTACATGACATACATGCTGACACATACATTTTTTTAAATAACAAACTAGAGCTCAGCAGTTACAAGCTCTTGCTCTCCAGAAAACCCAAGTTTAGTTCCCAGGACTTAGAACTCAAACTCCAGGGGATCCAACACCCTTTTCTGGCCTCAGTGGGCATGCAACAACATGGCAGACACACAAACTTACACATAAATTTTAACAATAACAAATATCTTTTAATTGGGGGCAGCGAGGTGGTTCAGTTGGTAAAGGCGCTTGGAGGCTCAAGTTGACAAACTATGGAAGGAGAGAACCACCTTCACAAAGTTGTCCTCTCATATGCATTGTGTATGTGATAGTTAACTGTTTCTATAAAATTCATTAGAACTTGCTCACTCTATATATACAAAAGTACTTACCTACTTTTGCTAGAATGGCAGAATTGAGCACTTGCCACAGCGGCCCATAATTACTGTCAAAACAAATCACACCTCAAAACAATGTGGTAGACTAAAAGAGCTTAAACTCAAATAGCCTTGTCTTTTTGGTTTTTTTTTGTTTTGTTTTGTTTTGTTTTGTTTTTCCAAGACAGGGTCTCTCTATGTATCCCTGGTCTGTCCTGGAACTAAAATAGGATGAACTTGAACTCAGAGACTTTCCTGCCTCTGCCTCCCCAAGCTGGCCTTTCTAAATTCCCACTTCACTCAAGTGTGGGTGGTGATAGTTCTCAAGTAATTCTGTCATGAAGGCAAAGGACAGCATGTAATCAACCTAATATGACCAGCAAATAAATAAATAACCAGGAAATGCCATCAGTTTTGTTAACATTCCATAACATTAGAGTTTTCATAGTTTAAGCATTATAAATTTAGTTTCATTAAATATGTAAATAATGAAGTATTTAAAGAACTGAAGAGTGAATCCTTTTCTGATAACTTCTTAAATAATATCTTTAGGTACGAATGTGAAGAATCTTTTACAACTCTGAATGTAGACATTAGAAACCACCAAAATCTTCTTGATTCTTTGGAACAGTATGTCAAAGGAGATTTACTAGAAGGGGCAAATGCTTATCATTGTGAAAAATGCAATAAAAAGGTATGAATTATCTGTTAAGATAACTATGATACCTCTAACTGAGCAGCTATGGATAGTCAGTAGTTTCTGGTGAAGATAAACAGTTTTCGTTAAGGGTGTGTGTGCGAGCGAATGTGCTTGAGCACATTATCATTAATGGATTTGGTGGGGTTGGTGGTGGTGGTGTATTTTATTTATTTTGTTTGTTTAAGATAGTCTCCTACCTCCCTGGCAGTATTAATCAGACTGTCTTGATCTCTACGATCAACTTGCCTCTGCCTCCAGAGTGCTGGGACTAAAGGTGTGCACCACCAAATATTTAATGAATTTTGAAGGTTTTGGTAGCATTTGTTCATTCTCCAAGTTAACACTTTTTTTCTATTTTCCTTTGTCATGGTAAGAAATAGTTGGGTGAGGAAGTGTGTGTGTGTTTTGCAAGAAAAAAGTTAAAAAGTAATACTAGAAAAAACAAAATTGTAATAGCTTAATACCACCTTTGCTATATGAATTAGCATGGGTAAATTTGTTTCTGTTTAGAAACAAACACCAGAGCTGATGGAGGAAAACATGTTTTCTCTTGTATCCAGAATTCTTTTGCTGAAACTATTTTCTTAAATATAGTAAAATATAGATTTTTTTCCATGAGAACTTAGCTCTTAGGAAGAGGGATAGTCACACATATTAATAGTAAATTGTTTATCCTTTCTGGCTTCCAAACCATTTTACCTCTAAATCACCTGTATTGTTTGGCCTACCACACCACTTAGAGAAATATGAAAGTCTGTACATTAGGATTATGGGGTATGAAGCAACATGTCTGCCACCATAGGTCTTGAGACATGAGACAAGTTCCTAAACTTACCAGAACCCTGTCTTTAAGGTTAAGTAGTGCCAACTTAAGAGGGTTGTAAGGATTAAATATGTTATCACCTGTATAATATTAACTACCTTCTAATTGCCCAATAAAAAGTAAACTGTTCAGTTTGTTTACAGCAAAGAACCTTAGTTGAAATAATTGTAAATAACAAACAGTGACTAGAGACAAGGGTAGTACAGAAACTATGCAGTAAGTAATGTGTAAATGACTAATTTTTGCATTTTGTAGTAACTGGTATAGGCCATTTCCATATTACTAATCATTAATGTTTACATCAACTTCAGAGAAATATCTTAAAATTACAATTCAAGTAATCTTACGAAAACTTGATGTAGTGCTTTTTAAGAATTTGCTAAAAAGGCTAGAGAAAGAACTCAGCCATGAAAAGTGCTTAGTGCTTTGTAGAGGACTTGGATTTAGTTTGAACACCAACATGGCAGCACGCAGTCAACTATGGTTCCAGTTTCAGGGAATCTAATGCCTTTGTCTGGCCTCCTCAGCCACTAGCACACATGTAGTACACTTGTACATAAAATTATTTACTTGAAGAGCTACACATAGTGATTCACAAACAGCACAAGAAAAGCCCAGGTACCAGGTTCAGGTCTGCCTAAGCTTCCTACTGCACTAATCTGAAGCCAACTAGAATTATAGTATGAGGCTCCCTATCCCAAGGGGAAAAAAAATTAAGAGAAAAAGTTTTACTTGGTCTCCATGGTCTTGATGGCACAAGCCTGTAACTTCAGTAGGGGACTGAGGTCTGTGCTACAGAGCAAGTTCAAAGCCAGCCTGAGCAAAAGAGAGTTGGAGATATAGCTAAAGGATGAGTGCTTGCTTAACATGTGTGACGCCCTTTGTTAACTTGCTGATTTGGGGATATTGGTGTTTTCTGGATTTTTTGGTTTGCTTTTGCTATGGATTGTACTATTAATTTTCTCTATTGTTTTAGGTTGATACGTAAAGCGCTTGCTATAAAAAATTGCCTCCTGTTCTTGCAAACCAATAAAACGATTCGATTAGACGGGGAAAGAAATGTGCAATCAAGTTTCAATATTCTTTGAATTTCCTCGAGATTAGAAGGAACCTTACACATTGCAGGTGTTCTAAATGGAGGGAGTAATGTCAACCCGAAAGTCAGCTGATACAACAGAATGAGCATCTGAAAAGCGAGAAAAGCGGGAACCAAAAAAACAGACTTGTGGGTGTGCTTGTGCACAGTGGTTCAAGCAATGGGACATTACTATTTTACATCATTCAGAGGATGGAGGGGATGGTGAAAAAAATGTTGGTATAAATTTATGATGGGACGTAACAGAGTGTAAAAGGGTTGACGATGAAGAAATGAAAAACAGTGTTTTGGGGGCGAGTACATGGGAGAAGTGTTT